>CANXYI010174322.1:0-15592 GCA_948208565.1 Hura crepitans
ATTATCTCTATACATAGAAAGAGCTTAATTTAATGCATTGAAGATAGATGGAATTAATCAAAGATTATAATTGTCTTATTAACTACCATCTTAGTTTAGCCAATGTAGTGGCAGATGCTTTGAGCAAAAGGTTTATGTTATCTATGAGAGCTATGATTGCAAGATTAAAGCCTATGGATGATAGAGCTCTTTTTGCTAAACTCTAAGTTAAACCGATTCTTCCACAACAAGTGAATGATACATACAAAGATAATAGCAAGCTTATGAGCATAGTGGGTTCTATTCAAGAGGGAAAGACACCAAGGTTGTGTTCAAGAGTGATAAATGTTTGTAATATTGAGATCATTTATGTATGCCTAATTTAAATGACTTAAAGAAGTAGACTTTCAATGAAACACAAAATGCACCACATGTCATGCATCTTGGTTGCGCCAAGATGTACCAAAGTTTAAAGCCATAATATTTATTGCATTGCATGAAGAGTGATATGGATGAATTTGTGACCAAGTCCCTTACCTATCAGAAATAAAGGAATAACACCCAGTTCTTTCTAGTTTTCTTCATCCAATAGCTATATTAGAATAGAAATGGCAAAAGATAACAATGGACTTTGTTGTTTGTTTGCAAATGAAATGGAACAAGTGTGATACAATATGGGTGATTATGGATAGACTGACCAAGATTGCTCACTTCTTACTAGTGTGGATAGATTATTTACTTAAAAAGCTTATAGAGCTATACATCAATGAGATTGTAATGCTACATTGGGTGCCATCATTAATTAAATCAGATTGAGACTTAAGGTTTACTTTTAGATTTTAGAAGAAATTGCATAATTCCTTAGGAACTCGACTTCGTTTTAGTATGGCATTTCAACCACAAATGAATGGTCAATCTAAATGAGTTATTCAAGTAACTTATGTGCTTCATAGACTTTGATACCTAGTAGTTTTGATGCTTATGATAGAAATCTATATGTATTCAGGTGCTAAAAGATATGCTAAGAAGCTGTGCAATAGAGTTTAATGGGATTTAGGATTGATACTTCTCTATAATAGAGTTTGCATATAATAACAATCACCAATTAAGCTTAGGTATGGCTCTTTATGAAGCTCTATGGAGAGGAAGTGTAAAACACCATTTCGTTAGAGTGAGCTAACTGAGAAAAAGATTATGGGACCAGACTTGATAAAAGATGCTAAAGAGAAAGTCAAGATTCTTCACAAAAGATTAAAAGCTACAACTATCGAGTAAAAGCCTTATGTTGATTTTAAGTAGAAGGATATTGAATATAAAGTTGTTGACAAGGAGTTTCTCAAAGTGTCACCATGGAAGAAAGTGCTCATACTTGGTAAGAAATCCAAGTTTATTCCTAGGTTCATCGGTCCATATGAGATAATAGAACGTATGGGAAATGTTGCCTATGAGTTTGCCTTTTCATAAAAGTTACAGTAGATACATAATGTTTTCCATTTATCAATGTTATATGGATACATATGAAATCATTATCAAGTGCTAGCAATTAAAGAATTTGAGATTTAAATGAACCTAAAATATGAAAAATAACTTGTGCGGATACTAGCACATGAAGTAATGGAATTAAGGAGCAAGATGGTTTAGTGAGTGAAAATGCTTTGGAGGCACCATAACATGGAAGAAGAAAGATAAGAGAGTGAAGCTAAGATGACATAGCAACAACCATAGTTATTGAATTTAGGTATAATTTTATGTATGAAATTCTTTTAAGAAGGGAAGAAATGTAATACTTGAGAATCCTGGGGTTATGAATAGTACTTCACAAGAAGTGAATAGTGTTTTCCAAGACTTGAACTATACTAATTTGATCAGATGGAAGTATTATTTATAGTATAATTATGGGAAATTTTTGAAATGAATGTGAGGTCATTATTAAGGTTAAAATCAGTATTAAAGTTTCTATAGTAATTTAGAATAAACAATGACCTAGTTATGACTGAACCAAAAATGTCATCATCCTTACCTAAATTAACCTAGGTGTTTCACAACTTGATACTCAAATATTTGAAAGAGTTAAATGAAATTGGAATTGAAATTTTTGAAGAACAAAAGAATTTTTTAAAAATCAAATATAGGAACCAGTTAGATTTATATTCAAATTTTGAGGTTTTTGCTTATGATTTGGCTGGGACTATCTAGTTTTATTATGTATGATTATTTGGGATCATTAAACATGTTAATTAATGATAAAATTAGAAGAATAAAATAAAAGGGCAATAAAATAAGACATAAAGAGGATTTTAATATGCTTTAAGCACTTTGGCTATTACATCAAGATTATAAGTGATATTGGCCATCAAAAAGAGAGAGGGGGGGGGGGGGGGAGGGAATATATAAGTCCTCTTAGGGTCAAATAAGAGAAACAAATTAGCCCCTCCTCCTTTAACCTAAAGCATCAGCTGTTAAGAGAGAATTTCTTCTTTTTGTTAAGAATCAAATCCATAAAGCCATCATTCTTTACACTCTCAGACATAATTATAGCCTATGTAATTGTTCTCAAGTCCTTAAACTCAAGATTATGCTGGTTAATTGAAAAATTTTGTGGTTTTATTATAGAAATGAATAATAACCATGTTTTTGGTAAAGGATAATTTTTGGGTTTTCATATTTTTTGATAGTGTATTTTTGTTATAATAAGTGTTACTTTAAATCAATTTAAGTTTTGGAAGAATGTGGGATTTTCTTTGTATTTTTGTTTATGTATGGCTATTATCTTGGTAGTGGAAGAAGAAAAGAACAAAAGGTAATGGAATGTGAAAGAAAAGCAATGACAAGAAGATATTTTTTTGTCTTATTCTTGTTTTGTATATCTAAAACCATTTTTATTTAAAGTGTGTGTGTGTGTGACACCCCTTACTTGATCTGGTTGCTAGAAATGAATAGGGAATGCATATGCAAACATGTTACCAAACATATAATAGGATATTCCTTTTTTAAAATGTGATTAAATCATTTTCAAAAAAATTCCTTATTCTATAAAAATATGGTTTTACAAAATTTTGTCAAAAACTAGTTACTTTCAAATATTGAAAATCCTTATGTCAAAAATCCAGCAGCATAACGGCTATACTGGGACACTATCCCAAATGTGAACAATAATATGCATAGTAAAAAGTATTTATATAAAAGTTTCCATATTCTATCATATCTCCTATGATCCTTCTGATTACCCTAAATCAATTAGCAACATAGCATCGCAATTCATGTATCATTACTAGCAACATGCAATCATCATAGTTTAAAAAATCAACTTTAAAATAAGTTATAGACTTTTGAAATCTAAAAATTGACATTTACATCTAACTTAGGCCCATATTGCTAAAAAAACATCATATGAATGCTTTTTATCTATACATCATAAAATTCAAATATACATGTACAAAATAGACGAAGAGAATCTTCCTTCTTTTGATTACTTGAAGATCCAAGGCTTTCTGCTCAAATTGTCAAGTTACTTATACATCGTAAAAATAAATGATGTACTAAGCAATTGCTTAGTTGTGTAATCAATATAACTTGTGTAAATATGCTAATTAACATCATACATTAATCTATGTAACATGAACATCTAAACTATTACGTGATATGCAACATTAAACATAACATGCACATATGTGTTAACATGGCATAAAACATATGCATATTACATAGTAACTATCATACATCAATACCTCATGTAATACATCATCTAAACATTTTCATTATTTTTTACAATCCATTTGTTCAGGCTATAATAAAAAAAATGTATACATTATAGATAACAGAGTATCAGCAGACCACTTAGGACCATAGAGCCATATAGGCACCGAATGCATCAGACCAGAAGGTTAGAAAAGCGTGGACTTATAAATCAACATGTATCAGACCCGAAGGTCAAAACATAAAATCTAATTATCAACATGTATTAGTCTTGAAGGTTAGAAAAATAAAATTCAAATATCAAAGCATCAAAATCATTTGTCAAAAATAAAAAAATAACCTAATGGATCACGCATCATATGCTGAAGGCTTTAGAGGTTCTAAAGTACCCTAATAGCTACTATGACTCCTAGCTGACCAGTTAACCAATCAAACTGGGATGTTTACATGCATGGGCTACTAACCAATTTTATTAGGTTTCACCTCATTAATATTTCTTAATGAAGCTTTTAAATAAAATGGTTTAGCCAACTGATGACTAATAAGGAAAAACTTTTATCATATGTTTTATAGATCATTATGACATGTAATAACACATTACACGGCCATATCTCAATGTCAATTCATGTATACACTCATGGACTCATTATATCATTACTCTTCCATATTAAATGCATACACTTTCTCATGACATCTTACATGTCATAGTATAATCACATGGCTTATAAGCTTATACCTAAAAATTTTATCATGTTCATGCTTCAACTATAAAAAGCTTAAAATGCACAAAAAGCACCATATTAAAAAATAAATCATTCACATGCTATAAAGGGTCTCATCTCATCACATACATGTCATATACATATCGAACATGAAATAGGTAGAATAATAAGGCATAATGCCGTATAAATCTCAATGTACATCATAAATGTACTATATCAACCTTAAGTTGATTATTGAATGCATTACCACAAAATGTATCATTTATGTCATCAGTGTACATAATATGTTATAAACATATTATTAATTCCATACATATGATCATACATAAATACTAACATAAATTTCATGTATCAGACACACTATCTCCATGCCATAAGGACTTTGGCCACACTATCATGGTAAGCTTGCACTTAAATTCTTATTTTCTTACTGGTACTACCTCGTTCCTAATGATCATGAATATAAAAATAACTATGCACATTCATATCATGATTAACATAAAGCATAACCACACATGACTACATCATACACCAATACATCATACATATATCATTCATGCATTTCTTCACATTACTTATCCCATCTCACATATACATGATCACCTAGCCATCATATGGACAAATATTATATACATCTTTTTTATTCAAATTCAAATATATATACATACACCTAGGCCATTTGGCCATCATGCCTTTTAACATTACATAACACCATTAATCTCAGCATACCTTAATTCTCTTGTCCATATAGCCAATTATATTCATTTATGGACATTTATCATACATTACATATATATGTCATACATATATGCATACATATGCCTATATAAAGTCAACACACATACATACATCATCATTTGGCAGCCATCTAAGCCATCAAAAGCTCTATTTTAATCATTCATCATCATGCACAATGTCCATATAGACATATAATTCCATTCATAGGCATGCATCACATTACTTATGCATAATACACATCGTACATACACATACATGAATGTCAACATTACACATGCAATCATCATACGTAATTCTCATCATTCTAACATCATAAATGATCTCAATATACATCCATTACATTATTAAACACAATTAAATGCCAAACATAAGCCTAATTATGCATTTAACACATAAATATCATTAATTAAATAATAAGAAAAATTAAGGCATAATCAAATTGTCATAATTTTTTTCGAGTGCACAAACCAAGAGCATCAAAATGCACCACCAAGGTCCATTTACACCTTACTCTTCACTTTATCCTACATCTTATCTATTTCCTCAACTGCCCAATATATATTCATTATGTAAAATTTTGTAAAAAAATCGCATAAAAAATAAAACTGAAAATTGATTACACAAACATGACTTTGGGCACCTATTTAACATGGGAAAAGTATCAAAACTTGAAAATACTTACTCAATCAATCTTGAGTTACTACTCATCAAGATGAAAAGTCGAGCTTTTCCTACAATTCAAGGTGGAAATGAAGTCTAGAGTTGTGGATGTTTAGACTCAAGTCTTGGATGCAAGAAAACATGCAAAATTTGAGCTTTAGAAGGGTAGAAATGGCTCCCCCTTTCTTCTTGAAGGCATTAGCTGCCTTTGTTCTAAAGAAGATGATACTATTCTTTTTTTCACCAAAAGTTAACCTTTTTATACTAATCCACTTTTTTTTCTTCAAATTTTCTTTGCCTCATTTTTAACGTCGAAGAGACCCATCAACATCCATAAATCAAGCCCCAAAAGCCTTTAAAAATTATTGCAAAAAAATGAAAAATCAATTAAAAACTTAATTTTAAAGGTTACATGATTTTAGTAAAAATAATTTTCGATCTCTGAAAATTCCAATTGCAATGCCAATATGGTAATTATAACTTTTGTGTATCAAGTTGTGTTAATTCTTGAATTTTTTGAGCAACTTTTTGAATTTTCTATGATTTAGTGAAAACTATATCACTATTCACGTGATATTGTCACAAAAATTAACTTTCATTTTTAAGCACCGGAATGACATCATTTTGACTTCAAATTTCACCCAAAATTATGTTATGAGTAATATTTCCATTTAGTATGATTAGCATGACCCGACATCAAACTATACTATTCACATATTGAGAAAGTACAATTCATAAATTGGGAATTTTCAGGCATTACATTTCTTCCCCTCTTAAAAGAAATGTTATGCTTAACATTTCTTAGCTAAAAAAAATTGAGGATATTGCTATCTCATTTGAGCCTTTATTTCCCATGTAGCCTTTTCCATCCCATGGTGCCTCTAGAGAACTTCAACTAGAGGTACTGACAACTCTTTAACTTTTCTATCTAATATCCTTATAGGTTTTTCTTTATAAGATAAATTTTGAATAATGTACACTTTTACTATAGATAAAACATGTACAGGATCCCATATGTATCTTTGAAGTATGGATATATGGACAACATCATGAATCTACTGATGTTCAAGAGGTAAAGCTAGTATATAGGTTATTGATTTGACATGTTTTGTTACTTTGCATGGCCTAATAAACCTAAGTGTCAACTTGCCCTTATTGGTAAAATGTAGAATCTTGTTCCAAGGTGGAACCTTGAGAAACACTTTCTCTCTCACCTCCTATTGAATATCTTTTCTCTTCTGATCGGCATATGAGTTTTATATGTTAGAAGTTGCTTTCAACTTGTCCTTGATATTCTTCACTTTCTCTTTTGCATCATTGAACAAATCTTGTCCCATAAGCTTAGTCTCACTAAGCTACTTCTAGGACAAAAAATTTCTACACTTCCTTTAATACAATGCCTTGTAAGGAGCCATACCAAAGCTTTCTTGTTGACTGTTGTTATAAACAAACTCTGACAATGATAGATAGCAATCCTAGCTACCATTGAACTCGATGGCATAACTTTTCAACATATCTTCAAGCACCTAACATCCGTGCTACAACATAAGCATAACATCATACATAACTTGACATCAAATCACTTAACTACCAAAAGATTACTCAAATGACTATTTCTTATTATCCCTCAGTTCAAGGATGAAATGCCATACTAAAACTCAATCGAGTACGTAAGGCATTGTGAAGCATTTTCTAAAAGCTTAATGCAAACTATGGGTCCTGATTAGATACGATGGAATATAATACTCCATGCAGCTTGACGATCTTATCTATGTATAACTCAATAAGCTTATACAAAGAGTAGTCCATCCTCACTAGTATGAAATGAGAAGTCTTAGTGAAATGGTCTACCATAACCAATACTAAATCACATATGCTCATAGTCATAGGAAACCCAACAACGAAGTCCTTAGTAACCGTATCTCATTTCAATTTTGGAATTGCTATAAGATGAAGTAATTTAGATGGATCTTGATACTTTGCCTTCACTTGCTAACAAGTAAGGCACTTGGTTAAAAACTCAGATACATCTTCCTTCATACCAGGCTACTGATATTACAACTTTAAATCCTGATAGTTCCTTGAGCTACCAGGATTCATAGAATAAGGAGCTTTATGAGCCTCTTACAAAATCTACTTCTTCAACTCTTCCATATTTAGAACACATATCCTATTGTGGTAGTATAGAAAACCATCATTCTTGATCTCATACATACTAGGCTTCCCCTTTTGGATAACACTTATCATAATTATCAATTGATGATTATCTTTCTAATAATCCTTAACTTGCTGTAGCAAATTGGGCTTTACTTGCATCTCTGCCAATATAGCACTATTATGCACAAGTTGTAAACTAACATTCATAGCTCTTATGGTTTAAAAAAACTTTTTAAAAACTATTTACATTCCACATTTGGAAATCCTCATGTCAAAAATCTGACAGCATAGCTGTTGTTCCTGGACACTATCCTAAATGTGAAAACTAACCTACATAATAAAATACATGCCTATAAACATTTCCATATTTTGTCATATCCCCTATGATCCTTCTGATCACCCTAAATCAATAAACAACATAGCCTCACAATTCATGCATCATAAATAGTACCATGCAATCTTTATAGTTCAAAAAATCAACCTTAAAACAAGATATAGATTTTTGAAATCTAAAAATTGACATTTCATCAAACTTAGGTCTACATTCCCAGAAATAACATCATATGAGCGCATTCTATCTATACATCATAAAATTTAGATATACATGTACAAAATATACTAAAAGAATCTTCCTTCTCTTAATAACTTGATGATCCGAGAATTTCTACTAAAATTATCACCTTAACTATGAATAGACAATGCGAAAAGCAATATCTTAGTGTTGTAATTGACATAACTTATGTAAATATGACAATTAACATCATACATTAATCTATGTAACATGAATATCCAAACTATTACATGATATGCTACATTAAACATAATATGCATATATGTGATCACATCGCATAAAACATGTACATACTACAACATAACTATTATACATCATTACATTTGACACTCATTACCAAATTCTCGAAGAAACCTGATAGGCGATGCATTTCCCACAAGGTCACCCATCTTAAAATTGCTTTAGACTGGTACTCCTCAGCACTTACATAATTTTTTTATTTTTTAGGTAGATATTGCCTTGATTCTTGTCTATCACTTACACATTATTATTCAGGGCTTATTTAATCTAAAAATCCATCTGCTAGCCAAATATAGGTTTTACAAAAATTTAGGCAGCATAATGGCCACCCAGGTGACATTCTAAAAATTTTATCCTATGAAAAGCACTTCTTATAACCTCAATTACATCACTTGTCACCCTCTAGACCCTTCTAGTCCTCTATTATCATCAATATATTACCCATAGACATTTAATCAGGAAATAAGGCCTTAGCTCAAAAAGATTAGAATCAGATTGAAAGTAAATATTCAGATGAATGGCCATGTTTATATATCCCTAATTACACTTATAATTATAGACAATAATAGCTTTTAAGCTAGCTATTCCTATAACCTACAATATTTACATGAGTTCTTACTGAAACCATTAAAGTACAAAGTCTGAAACCCTTTGAAGCCTATACTACTACATTATGCAAAACTCAAGGCTAAATCGCAACCTACTATTACCTACACATTAAAACACTTGTATCCTGAGTATGAAACTCAGTGGTGAATTTTATATAACAAAAACATATCGATGCGAGCATACATATGAATCAGACATGCCATGGAAGCATGAATGCAATATATAATAGTCGTGTTGCATAATAATATTATTTTGTTAACTAGTCTCATGATTTAGTTATTTACACTTATAACATTCCTATACTATTATTAATTTCAGTGTTACTGGTAGCTATCATAAGGTGAAACATTTTGTTTACTAAGTAGGCCCAACTAGATAGACTACACTTTTAGACAATAGACTAAGAGGTAACTCAAACTATGTAGTGGCCTATATTCTGGACCTTGGGCTTTGCACCAGCCCTAGTGAAGTGGCCTATCTTAGATATCCTAACTACTGCACGACTTGGTATGATAAATACACTGCAATATCAATAACATAGTGTCATTGTGCATCTTGTGGACCTCAATTATTACATTAGCTTGGTTTGATAGATAGAAAAATATCATCATCTTAACATAGTGTAGTGGCCTATCTTATGGACCCTGACCATTGGACTAGCCTAGTCTGATAAATAGGCACTTATCTAGCGGCTATAGATCTTTAGTTGACTAGTCAATCCATCCAGTAGGTGTTTAACTAATGGGCCAACTATCTTTAATTTGCATTTATTTATTACTATCCATCATCTTAAATTATTGTTGATATACTGATAAAGATTTATTATTTATTTTCCACAATTAAATTTTATTCGAATAGTTATAGGTCCATATTTATTCCTACCAGAAAGTTATGGGTCATTTTCAAAAGACAGTTTTAGGTCTTTTTACCTTAGGCATTTACAAGTTCATTTTTTGCTCATTTTGTGTCATAATCCAAGCCCATTTATAGGTCTATTATAATTCCTAATTATGTGCCATTCTCATATGTACAATTAATGGGACAGTTAAAGGAAACTTTCCATTTTCAATACACTATTATAGGCTATATGCCATTATCACTGGGCACTATTTCATGACATTCTATGTTATACATCACAAGTTCATTATGTGATGCCATTTATACACATCACAAATCATTACATGCCATACTTACTATACCTACCATGGTATACAAACCTATCAGCCATTGATTGCCTATAATTATACATATGCATTTTCCATATCTCATCACACATACATGTCATATACAATAATTCTAGCATGCACACACATGCATGCATAACATACCATGCATGCCATGCCATGACATGCCACACACATGCCTTAGCCATACCATGTCCACATACATACATGCATTTTCTCATCAAATTCACTAGATACACATTTATTTCCATGCCAACCATACTATTTCCCATTACATACACCATACATATATACCATACACATTACTTACATGTTAAGATACCTTAGTAAACCTCTTGGCCATACCTAATACTACCTATATTCATGCACATTCTCATCATTTACACTTACCTACTATTAATTCCCATGTCATACTCATCATATGTCATAAAATTCACAATACACATGTCATATCAATTAATCCCATGCCATGACCTCGAGCCATACCTCTCGACAAAAATGAGATTATAGCCTTACACCTATTTTCTTCACCACTTCAACATGCAAACCATCAAAATCATACATACCAAACATCAAATTAGGATTGCAATAATAATTCCCACACAATAAATGTTCAAATTAGAGCTTTTGTGGCCAAGTACAAGACAATTCACATTCAAAGACAACATGGCATACTTTTAATTAATTAAATTCACATACCTATGCTCACTTTAAAGCTTCTCCCACACATTAGAATAGCTAATTTCTTGGTTGAACATCATTCCATCTATAGCCTACGTACACACCCATCTAGCTTAAAAAATTCATGAAAAATCCTATAAGCCTCATATTGAAATTCTAAAAACATAAGTAGTCTTAAAATGATGAAATACCCTTAGGAATAAAATAAAAAAAAATAAGGAACACGCTTATGCCATGTTTTGAAATTCTTGCCACCCTTTATGTACACTAGGCCTTTGGTGAATTTTCTTAGCTTCTATGATTGACTATGGTGTCTCAAGCCTGTAATGATTAATTCATACCTAGTTAATAGAATTTTTTGTTGAATTATTAGTGGGAATATAACTTGAATTGAATCAAAAGTGAGGGTGGTAAAAGGGAGAAGGCATCGGTAATAAGAGAGGGATGAGGAAGAAATAAAGGTAGGTAGAGGATGAGGTGGCAATAAGAGTCCATGTGGTAATGAGAAAATTATTTATAGTGGTGAATGGGTGCCTAGGGTGGTGACATATGGCACCCGAGCACACAAAAAATGCTCAATTTTGGCTGTAAATTTGCGTAACTTTTAAAAATTACTTGAGCATCAAAAAACTATTATGTTTGTTCTTAAAATCCTTGATTGGGTTTATTTATAAGCCCATAAAATTACACGATGAAATTCCATCAACAAGTCAGTTAACTAATTCCTTGGAAAATTAAAAAAATCGAGAAATTTCGAAAAATTACTAAACGGCCTTAGAAAATTAAAATTGCTTCACCAATGGTCTCAGTGGAATTTTTGACCTTAATTGTATGGTATATTTTGGTTTGTCTGGGCACGTCTTAGGTCATTCATGGCCTAAGTCCATATGAGCTTACGACCAATTAGATTTTGGCCTAAAATAATTTATTAGTTCTGCTAAATTTATAAATTAAGTCTTTTTCAATATTTTATCACTAGTCAAAGTTTCATGAATAGTGCAACCATTTTCAGGCCTCGTGGAGGTGATCTAGCACTCTAAGCACCCTTTTTTAGCCTCGGAGGTACTGCTCACGAAGCCTTGACTTATGGGCATCACATTACATCATATCATACATCATGTAAACATTTTCATTATTCATTGTTGTACATTTATTAAGCTTGTACTTAGGAAACAAATGCACTATGGATAATAGAGTATTAGTGGACCACTTAGGCCTTCGGAACCATATTGGCCCCACACTCATTAAACTCGAAAGGCAGAACATAAAATCCAATGATTAACAAGCATCAAACCCGAAGGTCATAAAAATAATATTCGAAGATCAATGCATCAGACCCATAGGTTAGAACATAAAAAAAAATCTAAAGGTTCACACATCATACCCTAAAGGCTACGGAGGTACCGAAGTATCCTAGTAGCTACTATGACTCCTAGCTGATAGATCAACCTATCTGACTAGGCTATTTACTTGCATGGGCTACTAACCAATTATATTTTTTTTCACTTCATCAATATTGCTTAATAAAGCATTTAATTAAAATGGTTTAGCCATGTAATGACTAAAGTAGGAAAAAGTTTTATCATAAGGATTATACATCATTATGACAAGTAACACAACATTACAAATGCCATATCTCAAGGACATTACATGTGTACACTCATGAATGCATTATATCATTACTCTTTCATATTAAATGCACTATGATTTCTCATAACATCTTACTTATCATAGCATAATTACACAACTTATAAGCTTATTCCTAAATGTTTTATCATGGTCATGCTTTAGCTATAAAAGTTTATAATGCACAAATATCACTACGTTCATAAAATATATCATTCACATGACATAAATGATCTTATCTCATCACATTTATGTCGAATACATAATGAACATGCATCTTAATATACATCAACAATACATTATAACATGCAACATAAATAAGTCATTCTGCCACATAAAATCTTAATAAGTCATTCTGCCACATAAATCTTAATGTACATCAACAATGCACTATATCACCCTTTAAATCGATAATTGAATACATTATCACACTATATATCTTTGAAGTCATTATTTCATATAATATATTCTAAACACATTATTAATTCCATGCATATAATCATACGTAGATACTAACATACATTACATACATCATGCACACTATCTCTATGCCATAGGCCAATCAACCACACCATCATAGTAAGCTTACACTTACATTCACTTTTCGTTATGGATACTACATCATTCCTCATGATCTTAAACAAATAAATACCCATACACATTTATTTCATGCTTAACATAAAAGCATAGCCACACATGATTACATCATACAACAATACATCATACATGGAAAGTGTGACACCCCTATAGGATTTTCAATGCAAACCAATAAGCAGTGCACTTCCCACCAAGTCACCCATCTCCTTTCTCCCACAATCATTCATTTAACTTTTACTTGTATTGTACTAGGCAATTCTATCTGGCTCCAAAAATAGTCCAATATGTTCTTATAGTTAATTTACGATCATATTATCATGTTTAGGCTATTATAGAAGGATTTCAACACAGTTTGGTATTTCTAAAAAATTCTAGCAGCATAACAGCTACTTTGGTCATTATCCCAAAATTCCTTTCTACTTGTAAACACTCTTATATCATATATCACATCCTCTAGACCCTTCTGGTCCCTTAGACATCAATCCTATCAACATCATCTATCACACATCAATCACAGGCCTCAAGCATAATAAAAATAGAAAGAGCCTCAGCCTCATAAACATCAATACAGATCACATATACATAACAGAAACCATCACATGATTAATTATAGCACAATTTGTTATATACAAATACTATTTTGTGTCCCTTATATACATCATACTCATTTTTTCAACCTAAGTACATAAAGTGCAAAAAATATACATCTATACATAACCAATCTTCTCAAAAATGACCTTGCAACTCCACTACAGGCTTTATGAGGTAATGCCTTTGATCTTGGTACCTGCGCAATAAAATATGTATTCTAAGTATAAAAATACTTAGTGGTGAATTCAATCATTAAAAATATATCCAACTGTTAAAACATGCGTTACACTTCTATTTTTATCTTGTACTGATATCCCAGTTCAATTTAGGAACTAGCTTACATAATTACCATTTTACCCTTAAGGTATCTCTATCCGTAAATTATCCATTTAATCACTATAATTCATGTAAATTATGTTTTAGACTCCTTATTAATTATTATATGCTAAAGCTATACCCTTTTAAGCCTTACCAGTTAAAATTACCAAAATACCCTTATGTCATATTCCATAATCATATATGAGTATATTAATCTTATATAATTATTTCAATTGGCCCAACTCAAGAGACAACCCTAATAGACATTGGATCTAAAGGGAAAATAAACTAGTGCAGTGGTCCCCATTCTTGTCCTATGCCGCTACACCGGCTTATGCATATTCTGCCACCTAAGGTGCAAACATAATATCTAGTCTGCTTGGTAGGCTAGCCTATCAAATCAGCTAGTACAATGATCCACTAGGACCTTGGTTACTAAACTGGCCTTATTAAAAGATTAAAGATGTTAGAAACTAGTCTACCTAGTAAATTGGTCTGTTTGTCTGACTACTGCAATGGCCCTTAGGGACCTACACTATTGCACTGGTAAGAAAATATAAATCAAGTGAGTGTCATAGTCTAATATGACTATATGACTAGTACAGTGGTAAAAAATAGACGTAGGACACTATACCAGCCCTATCTGAAAGTCAGATAGGATAGTAGCTACAAAAAAACCCTTAAGTTGACCGCTAAACCCATCTAGTGGGTGTCTATCTAATGCGCCATTTGACATCAATCTATGTCTATTTCTTCACTGATTAACTTTTTATAGTATTATAATCTTAAAAATAGACAGTTATAATTTTTAGAGCATAGTTAAAATTTAGCTTGGTCTGATATGGCCACCAACAGGCTGTACTAGGTAAAATAACAGAAAAATATTCAAAGGTTTATGTCCCAATAATATGGTAAATTATGTTGGATTTAATTCTATAAGTGTTTTGTAAATCTAGGCCATTTATTGCCTTATGGATTTATTGATTCAGGTAATGGTCATTAGGGATAGTTATAAGTTATTGCGGTAAAGTTTCAACATAGTTTCCTAGGTCTATTTCACCACCATTTGTAGTGTTATTTTCACTAGTTATTTCATGCAAACATAGGCCCAAACCCAATCATAACCGGGGCCATAATCTAGGCTAAAATCTTGGCATTCAAGCCATTCCAAAAAAAAGTCCCATCATACTAGCCATTATAGGCACAAAGTTTAGGTCATAATT
>CANXYI010174333.1:0-18081 GCA_948208565.1 Hura crepitans
CATTTCAAGTATATAACATGTTATAGGGTTATGATCCATAACAAGCCAACAAGCAAACATCTTACTTACTATATTCATGGTAAGGCTCTGGGGTACACCATCCCACACACCATAGCCATACTTTATTCTATATTTTCACTCATATTCATGCACTTTTACATGACCCTAGTATATATACAAACATACATAAGCATTCTAAGGTCAATTCTAAAGGATTACACCTAGCACATGCCACAATTTCCTTCAAACCTCTCGAGTACTCACAAGAACTAAGCTTGCCATTGTATTTCCCAATCATACATACATTA
This sequence comes from Hura crepitans, assembly GCA_948208565.1. Taxonomy (NCBI): domain Eukaryota; kingdom Viridiplantae; phylum Streptophyta; class Magnoliopsida; order Malpighiales; family Euphorbiaceae; genus Hura; species Hura crepitans. The sequence continues at coordinate 309 of CANXYI010174333.1, forward strand.
ATTCACCTTAGAACATGTCAATTATGCCTTAAACCCCCTTTTTAAACATCATGCCACCACTTTAACCATTAAAACAAGCTAAGGCCAGTAAGCAACTAGCCCTCAATTCCATAGTTCCTCATGTAATTCACACACAATCCACTAAATTATCAACTTTCAACATTTAAATTGAGATTCCTACCCATGAATTACACATTCAAGCTACCCTAAAGTACTGTCCAGCACCAAAAGGCCTCTTGGCATGAAGAAAAGGCTTAAATTCACTTACTAATCAAGAAGACCCTTAAATCCTCAAGAACTCCTTGTTGTCCAGCCACCATAGTGGCTTTTCCACCTCTCTTTAAGCCTTCTTTTGGCCTCCAAATGCCTTAATCACCTCACTCACACACACACATGTTAGGCATCAAATTGTAACCAAAAATCCAAGGAATTCACAAAGAATAGCCATGGAACTCACCTAAACACTTTGTCCCAGATTGTCTTTGACCAGTAATCTTTGGAGATTTATTTCTCCTAATTAAGAGCTCCTTTTGCAACAATTCTTTTTCCCTCAATTCACTAATAGGCTAACTTGAATTTAGAAACTAGAATCACGAATTTTGGGTTAAAAATGAAGGAGATATAGCCAAATAAAGAGGGAGGGGGCATTCAGGTTTTTTTCTAGGTAGCAAAGGGAATTTTTTTTCTTTTTCTTGTTCTTATTGTTCTAATAAATGTTTGCCACTTGGACACTTGTCATGGCTCCTAGGCCAGCTAGCTTGGTATGGGTGGATCCTATGACCACTCGAACCATCTTGAAACGGCTCGATTTCGTAATAGGGCTACCAACTTCGGGGAATTTTTAAAAATCACACGACCGTCAAAAAAATGCGTCGTTTATTCCTAAAATCCTCACTTGATCCCAATTACATGCTTGTAAAACTTCGTGGCTTAATTCCATCGGGAAATAGGCAAACTAAAGTTTCAAGAAATTTTAATAACTCAATTGGTGGCAGAACTTCAGGAATTCACCAAAATTTGCACGGATCTCAAAAAATTACACCGTTTATTTTAAAATTCAAATTTTAATCCCCTCTACATGCTCATAAATTTTTGTGGCTTTTTAACTCCATCGATAGGATAGTTTTTAGACTACCTCGATTTATGTGAAGCATCAAAAATTACAAGAATTCACAAATGATCTCCAATTTCAAAAATTCTTTCATTATTGAACTCAGTGAAATTTTTAAACTTCAGGGTGTGGTATTTTCGAGTCCATCCGGGCACATCTCAAGTCAGTCCCAGCTCAAAAAAAATTTTATTATACCGATCAATAGCTTATAGTCCAATATGAAATATTGATTTTGCTAAATTTTAAAATTTTAACTTTTTCATCAGTTTAAAGCCCCTTGAAGTTTCATGACCAGCTCAAAAAGTTTCCATTATTTTTCATATTGGGAGTCGAAAACAACTGTTTTAGCATAGTGAAAATGGCTATTTTGGTCTCCAAAGTAGTCTTTTTGCTCCAAAATAGTGAAAATAAAAACCTTTTATTTTTAATTGATATTTTCAAAAAAAAATTATCCGTACCATAAAGGGTTTCGCCCCATGCACCCCCCTTATTTTTTGTCGTACCGCGAGATTATCAAGCCGAATTAAAATCCACAATAAAAAATTAACTATTTTCTCGAGTTTTAAGGACATCATTCTTATATATAAAAATTTTTTTATCTTTGTTCATCATTAGACAATATAAACACGAGAGCCCTAGAACTCAATGTCTACACACCAATTTTTTGAAAACCATAATCTTTAGCAAATTGACAGACTGAACTAAAGTGCCAGACATTTAGTAACTCTGCATCTTAGCGAAGGTTGGATTTCTTGCTTGCTAAGACCATGACTAGGCCATCGGCATTTTGAACAATCATTATAGCATTCTTTTTTTTAAAGAATATCTCATTTAAAATTTTTTATTTTTTCAATAATTAAAATTAATAAATTTATTAAATTAAAATATTTATTTTTTAAAAAATCGCCCATATTAAATCTGCTCCTTTGCAACCAACCAACTGATCAAAGATCTACAATTCATAATAAGAAAATCAATTTATCAGCATTGAACTGCCGAACTAACGTGTATATGAAATTGCTGTAAAAATAGTAAAAACTAATTTGATATTTCAAAAAGACTATTTCATATTGCTTAACTTGAACCCTTCATTATATTTTATATGTCACTTCACAACAAATTGGCTAATAAAAAGCAAGTTAAGGGGTGAGGCCCAACTTAAGTCAACATTTTACTTTCAAGATTAATTTTAATTATTTGCAAATTAAAATTATTTTTTTGACTTATCCAAACTAGTCCAGTCTAATTTAATCAAGTAAAAATCTTACAACATCTCTATTGATTTGCTGCTTCATTTTTTCCTCCATTGCTCACTGCTCTTGGATTTCCTCCTTAACTTACTACCAATATCTCTACAACTCTCACCATATCTCTACAAATCCCACCATTCATTATGGTTGCAAATTTTTCTCTACTAACCGTTAACCTTCTGCCTATAAATATTGCTTCTGTAATCCTTGATAAAACACACTAGAAAATACATAGCTCAAATATTTTCCTTGTCGTTTCTACTCTTAATTTACATCAAAATAGTTTGTTGAATCTCGAGGATACGCCATTCTAATTAATTTACTTACCGTGGGTAAATTATCTTTAAGGATAATGTCCATACATGCCTCAAAACTATGTTTCTTTAAATTTTAACCAACAATTTTAAGAATAATTATGGACACTCAACCTATTGCTACCGCCAATGTTGTTGTTGCTTCTATTAAAGTTTCGCTTACTATCCATAATGCTAGTGCTGTAGCTGCCAACGGCTTGTCCCCTACTTTTCCATCAGAATGTTTGTTATTCTAATGTCAATGCTTCTTATACCTGTTGTGCCTTTTGCCAAAGCATTCTCGAATATCTCCAAAAGTGAAGTATTCAATGGAGACAATTTCAAAAGGTGGCAAGAATGCATCTTCTTTACCCTTGATATACATAGGGTGGCTTTTGCTCTCACTGGCTCCAAGCTATCTGAATCCTTTATTAGATAATTAGAGTTTTGGGTTTAAGCAAACAAGGTATGTAGAGACACAATTATTAGTACTCTTTCTAATGAATTGTCTGATGTCTATTGTTCTAATAAAGAAGCAAAACAAATTTAGGATTCAATGATCACTAAATACATTGTTAAAGATGCTGACAAACAGAAATTTGCCATTGGCAAATAGTATAGGTGGGAATTAATTGAGGATAAAGATGTTAAAGTGCAAATCAATAAGTACCACAAGCTATCAAAGGACCTTAAATTTGAAAATATCACCTTACAAGAGGAGTTTATTGCTGGTTTGCTTATTGAAAAATTACTAGAATCTCAGAGCTACAATAAGCAACAATTGAAACACAAGCACAAACAACTGTCAGTTGCTTATTTGATCACCTATATCATCATTGAAGAAACCAATTGAAAGGAACTCAAAGCTTCGAAAGTGAAAGAGAAAGCTTCAAGGGCAAACTTAGTATAAGATTAGAATCGTAAGCAAAATAAAAGGTATAATAATAATAAAAGTTCTAATTACAAGCCTAAAGTTACTAACTCCACCTTCAAAAAGAAGGAAAATATTTTATTTATGGAAAGCTATGTTATCATGCACCTTAATATAGGAAAAGAGCAAGAAATGACAATCCTTTAAAGTTAAAGGAAAATTTTATTGAAGGAGATAATGTGATTGTTGTGGTTATTTCGCAAGCTAATCTTTTTTACTAATGTGAAGGAATTGATGGTGGATTCTGGTGTTATAAGGCATATTTGTGCAAACAAAATCGCTTTTACCTTCTACACTCCTATAGGGGATAGAGAATAACATATTTATCTTGGTGATTCTTCAATTGCTAATGTTCTTGGTAAAGGAAAGTTTCTTCTCAAGCTCACATCTGGCAAGACTTTGGCTCTTAATGATGTATTTCATGTGCCTAATATTATAGCAAATTTAATTTTTGTTGCTTTATTAGAAAAGTTAGTGCTAAGGTGTCATTTTAGTCTAATAAGATTTTAATGACTAAAAATAGTATTTTCGTGGGAAAAAGCTACTGTAATTAAAGACTTTTTATACTCAACATTTCTAAAAGTTTGAATTGAAATGCATGTTTTTCCACTTACTTTGTTAACGTATATGATATATAGTATGTTAGATTAGGACATGTTAATTTTTTTATGTTAAGAAAATGTAACAATGTGATTTAATTACTTGTTCTAATAATATATGCATGCAAAAATGTGAGATATGTGATGAATAAAAAAAACTAAGAAAACTTGTGCATAAAATTTTAAAGAAATTTAACTTTTTAGTTTAATTCATATTGATCTAGGTGATTAAAAACAAATAATGACTAGAGGTGGTAAAAATTATTGTGCAACTTTTATTTATGACTTTTCTAGATATACTAAAGTGTATTCGCTTAAAAATAAAGATAAAGCTTTTGATATGTTTCTTAAATATAAAGTCGAAGTAGAAAATCAATTATACAAAAAGATTAAAAGAGTTAGATCAGATAGAAATGGTGAATATGTTTCACTTTATGACTTCCGTGAAAAAGAAGAAATAATATATGAAATAACTCCACCTTATGCTCCTTAATTAAATAGTGTAGCTAAAAGAAAAAATATGACATTAAAAGATACGATAAGTTGCATGCTTGTTAATTTTGATACACACAAAAATCTTTAGGAGAAGCAATATTATCTACATGTTACTTATAGATCAAGATACCACATAAGAAAACTAGTAAAACACCTTATAAACTTTGAAAATATTATCCACCTAATTTAAAATATTTAAAAATGTAGAGGTGTCTTGCTAAAGTTTTATTACTTAATTCTAAGAAAAAAAAGATATATTCTAAAACTTCTAATTGCATGTTTATTAGTTATACTGAATACAGTGTTGCCTATGGTTTCTTATTTTAAAAAATGATGTGTTTGATTATAATATTATACTTGAAATAAAAAATGTTAAATTCTTTGAGCATGTGTTTTCATTGAAAATTGATAATGTTGCTCATGCACCAATTATTGAAAATACATTATGAAAATGAGGATTTGAGAAAAAGTAAAAGATCAAGAAAATAAAATCCTTTTGGAAAAGATTTTTATACTTATCTTGTGAAAAAAGATCATTTAACTTATTCAGATGCTATTTACACTTTTGATGCACTATTTTGGAAAAAAGCCATTAAAATTGGACTTGATTATATTTTACAAAATAATATTTATAAGTCGATTGATTTACCTCCTGGAGAAAAACCTATTGGTTGTAAATGGATTTTTTTTAAAAAAAATTAATCCTGATGGTTCTATTGATAAATATGAAGCTAGACTTATTGCAAAAGATTTTACTTAAATGTAAAATATTGACTATTTTGACACTTTTACTCTTGTAACCAAAATTTCCTCCGTTTGTGTTTTAATTGTTTTTACTTCAATTTATAAACTTTTTATTTATGAAATGGATGTTAAAGCAACCTTTTTAAATGGGAATTTAAAAGAAGAAATTTATATGAAACAACATGAGAATTGCATAGTTTTTTGTCAAGAAAATAAAGTTTGTAAACCTTTAAAATCTTTTTATAGCTTAAAACAAGCTCCTAAATAGTGGCATGAGAAATTGGATCAAGTTTTAATAAATGATGATTTTTCATTTATTAAAGTAGATAAATGTGTGTTTACTAAGTTTGTTGGCAGTACTTGTGTGATTATATATTTTATACATAGATGATATGATGATCTTTAGTACTAGGATTAACATAGTACATAAGACAAAAATGTTTTCTTGCGTCTAATTTTAATATGAAAGACATAGGTGAAACAAATGTGAAATTAGATGTTAAAATCATAAGGAAAGGTGATTGTATTATGCTATCATAGGAGCATTATATTGAGAAACTTATTAGAAAGTTTGGACATTTTTTTATGAGTACTCCTTATGATGCTAACACTCAATTAGAGAAAAATAAAATTGATCTATTACTCAATCTGAGTATGCATAAATTATTGAAATTCATATCCATTTAATGAATTTTTCTCAACTTGACGTAGCATATGTTGTGTAGATTGAGCAGATATATACACAATACGAGCATTGGGTCACGCTAGTCAAACTAATGAAATATTTAAGGGGTAACATGAATTATGGCATTTTGTATAGTGGATTTCTCATTGTATTAGAATGATACAGTAATGCTAATTGAATTTCGAATTCAAATGAGACAAAATCCACTAGTGGTTATATATTCACCCTTGGTAGTGGTGTAATTACTTAGAAATCAACCAAGCAAACTATTATTGCTAAATCTATCATAGAATTAAAGTTTATTGCATTGGAATCGGCTGGTAATGAGGTTGAGAGGTTGAAAAACTTCTTAGAAAATATTCTATTAGGCACCAAACTAATGCCTTTTATTTTCATGCATTGTGATTGCCAAGCGACAATGGCCATTGCAAAGAACAAAACTTTCAATAGTAAAAATAAACATATTCATTTGAGACATAATGTGATAAATCAGCTGCAAAAAGATGGAGTTATATCCATTGATTACGTAAAGTCATAAGTGAATTTGGCTAATCATCTGACAAAACATTAGGGGAAAAGGTTAATAAATAAAACTTAAAAAGGAATGGAACTTCAGCCAATTTGAGACATCAACAATGATAGTAACCTAACTTATGAGATTTACAATCCCATGAATTGGATTCATGTGGGTAATAACAAGTCATTGCACTATAAGAAAAGAGTTTTTAGCAATCACTTTTTTAGAAAGAGATGAAAAATTGGTCCTTAAAAGTATATAAATAAGGACCAAATTTACATATGGTCTCTAATTTTTAATTTCCTTTGAATTATTAGTGGTGAAACTTAATATAGTCCTTGAAAATTTAAAAATCCCATCCTTAAAACACTATCAACTAGACAAGATAGAGGAGCTAGTGGGGCTTTACTATATATATCGGTAAGAAACTTTTAAAAAAGAAAAAACTTATTCAATTTATTATCTATCTTTTCATCTTATCTTTAAAAATCTTTTTTATCATGCTAAAGTGAAAATTGCAAAATAAAGAAAGAAAACTTCAATCTCAGATTCACCAATAAGTAATTCTCAGTCTTTACCTTTAGTTCTCGCTAAATCCTCATCCTTTAATTCTTTACTACATTCTTGCTATTGACGGTGATCGAAAGAAGGCTTTCACTCTTCTTTTCCCTTTTTTATTCTTTAAATTGGCACTGGAATTCTTGATATTAAACAAAAATAAGGCTTTGACTCCTCAAGATTCAAGTTTTTCTTCTCACTTCTTTTTTATTTAAGTGGTTTTTGACATTTAGGTTTAGGTTGATTTTGAAATTAGAATGAAAATGTCCAGGTTGCTTCTTGATTTGAACTCTTTAGCTCATTTGTTCTCTGAAAACTAACTTTATTAAAGTAAGTGTTGGTTTGACACCAAAAGGGGAAAATACAAAAAAAGAAAGACAAAAGAATGAGGAAGGCATAACGAGAAAAACGTAAAAAGAGAGAGAAAGCAATTGAATGGGAATATTAGAGTTACATGAGTTAATAAACTATGAGATTGTATATGAAAATTTCAAATTTCTCTTTAATTGAAGGAATCTGACCAGAGGAGATAAGAATTAAAGAGGGGAGATCGCGGAATAAGTTAATGGATTTCGAAGAACTGAGGTGTCTAGATTTTTCCACAATTCAGAAGAGAATTTTTGTTTATTTAAAGTGAATTGGGGCTTTACGAATAAGGGAATGGCTGATATTAAGAACTTATTGCTTTTTATGGTAAGTTGAAAGAAATTTAAGGGTAAAATAGAGAGAAGGTTCTATTCTTCTTCAATAGTGATATAGTATCAAATTTTAACAAAATTATGTGAGGACTTTAATCGAATTTGTTAGACCAACTGCAATATAGATTTTCAGGTTGTGTTTATAATTATTGGTAAATAAAAGTTTAAACTAGTTGTGCATTGAAGGAAAAATGAATGTGATATTGAGAAGGTAATTGCTGACATGGCTTAAGGGAGCAGTGTTGATTTGTTTATGAATAACATATATGGATTTTCAGTAAAATGGTGCAATATATGTTGTTTTGAACTATTATTTTTTAGAGGGATTGTTGTAAGTTAATTGGTTATGAACAATTGTGAGTTACATGGTTTGAAAAAGGCATGGGTTGTTAACAAACTATTTAATTTCGAAGTGATGAACTTGTGACTTCTCTCCTATCGATATCTTAAGACATCGAATATAGGAGTGCCACAGGCACCGAATATACAATATGCTCAAACACACAACTATGCTTTTCAAAATCTATCAATCACATACATTGACAAGGTTACCCTTACCTTACACACCCTATACTCAAACAAAAATATGGGTCAAGGATAACCCCAACTCATGGTTAAATAATCAAATTCAACGTGCCTCCACATACATAGTCACATCAATACAATTCTTTAAACATGATATTTTGAAAATAAGAATAGGGCTTGCAAGACTTAGCCCAAACCGAAAACAATAGCTTGAAACTTTACAAGCCTAAAATGGAAGCTTAATACAAAGGAAATAATTAACCAACAAAGTATAGTGGAATTACATAAGTATGCACAATCAATGTTATTAGAATCGGGCAATCAATTGGGTTATAGTTCGACCGGATTGAATCGGATTTTTTATTTTTTAAAATAAATTCATATACAAAACTTTAATAACATAAAAATAAGCGATATTGTGTTAAATACATTGTATAAAAATAATAAAATGAGTAAATATAAATTATTATAAAATTATTATTAAAAAATATAAATATAAAAGTACAATAATTTAGGTAAAATAAAAATATAGATATTGGAATTTATTTATATGATAAAATTAAAAAAAAGTTCAATTATAAAATTAATATATTTATATTCTATTTAATATAATTTATTTATAATTTTTCAATTAAATAAATTTATTAAAATAGATATTCTTAAAATGTTTTGATTATTCATTAATTAAAATATAACCAATTGAACAGAATTTATCATCAATATCTTTAATTTGCTCTTAAATAATAAAAATAACTTAAAAATACTAAATATTATAAAAAATGCTAAAAGAAAAATATAAGTCTAAAATAATGCAAATAAAAAAAAGGCAAATTTGTGAATTTGCGGTTCAACCTGATTTTTCGATTTTTATCCTGGTTCGATCTATGTTTCCCGGGTTTAAATCGGTTTAGTCCGATTTTTGCCAAACAGTCTTTTAACACTGAATCGAATTGGACCAACTTTCGATTCATGATCAATTCGATCTGATTTTAATAACAATATGCACAATACAGAATTTGATCTCATCCTCTAACTGCGGATCCTACTTTGCAGTTGCCTCATCTATCAATGTTGGTTTCGTACCAATGCATGGAAACAACTAACGCGCTAAGCAAAAATTACTTAAGTTTTACATGAATTAAACTTTCAAACAATCCCTAACTTCATAAAATCATACAGCTTACATAACATCATCAAAGCATATTTACTTATTTCATCATTACACTCTATTATATATTTTTGCACATATTATAAATCATAGGATCTTAGGTTAGTAAGTCACACCACCATTCTCACAGGTAATTAACATGTACCCATAAACAACCACATGAGGCATGTTCCCTTATTACAATGTATCATATACAGATTTAATGTCATTCGATCATATCTCTTAAGTCAACAATTTTCAATGTTCACAATAAAATTCAAATCATGGAGCCATTTTAATCATATTATACCATCATGCCATGCATGCTTTTACCTGTACTTAGCAGCTCGGTAGATGTCTTATGATGTCACAGTTATCAAATGTAACTCATGATAATACAATTTAGGAAAATTAACACCTATCTGCGTCTCATATTAATCATAGTTCATTTGATACATTTATCAAATTAAAGTTATGATATATTCATTTCCTTTGTTTGATGTTGCTAGTGTATTCTAAAACCATTATAGATTGGATAACGAATTTCATGTTGCTTTGAAGAGCTAATCATATCATTGCTTCATAGAACTAAAATAGTATGTTGCTCCATAGAGCAAACCAGTATCATTGCTTTATAGAGTTAAAACATGTACGATGTCAATCTAGACTCAGTGGCCATACCTACAGTATATCATTGCAACTGCTAAGACCCTTAGTATGGCATGGCAACTTATCCAAACACTATGTAGCTAGGCATACATAGGCTTATTAATATTCTCAATTTCTCATAGTTATTGTGTATTTCATGATTCATGATAATAATATGCTCATAGTGTAATGATAGTCATGTAACAATTGCCAAGTCAGGCATCATATCATTCATCAATAATCAAGCTTACAACTTAGTAATAATAGCATTTAAACTTCTAGTATATAGCATTATATCAATTGTTATCATCAATGTATCATAAATTCTATGGCAATATATCTTTTGTCATTAATTCAATCTTTACATAACTTTGAAAAAGTATAACTTATACACATATTCATCTCATGGTCTTATACCATAAACCATACATTTAAATATGCCATAAATAGTCATCATAATACTCTTTTGTACATAGCATCAATTTAGCACTTTAAATAAATGCACTTTTAAGATGTATTTATACTTCAAACTTTAAAGCTCAGTAGCAAATATTTTGCAACTGTATATATAGCACAATATAGGGAGTTATCCATAACAAGTCCAAAATCAACAATCACAATTACCATGTAGCAATTCTCATGATATGCAATATAATAGGAATAATTCATTTATTTCATATGTATACACACTAACTAAGCAATTGTCTTATTACTCACTTATTCTATTGAAATACATATACTTCAAGATTTCTAAATACTTGCCTTGTTATATATTCATAAGCTCATATACTTATTGTAGAGATTATGATATTTTTACCGGGGACGAGAGTGGTTAGTGGAGTTGCCACCTAGCCTCTACATTAAGACCTCTTATCTTCTGTACTAGAAAGGTTCAAAATTTAGATCTTATTTATGCCCCAATAATATACCTTCCATTTTATATTGTAACATTTATCAGTCTTGTATCAAGAAAGCATGGATTATATTTAAACATCCATATCACCTTTACATGTATAAGAATAAATTACGGTATTTAAAGGATACAACAAGCATATTGATACATTTATACATCCAAAAATTTGGTTATTGATTAGTTGTGGTGTGACCTGACAATTACCTATAATTTCATAAGAATTGATGGTAATTGCCCAACTCCCATCTCTAGGAAATTGGCCTTTTAAAATACATTTTTAATATGAATTTTGATTAGGAAAACAGAAATCTATTTTATTATGAAAGCACCGATTAAATAATTAGAAAATCATTTAATGTGAAAGTTAGGTAATTGGCATGTAAAACAAGTTGTTTAACTAATTATTACAATCCAAAATAAACTAAAAGATACAATAAGTACAAACCAAAATGAAATAGAGCAAAGCACTTAATTGGTCCCATCTATACATTGATAAGTCCGTGCGGACTCTGTTTAGCTCTGGGTAATGTCCGTGTAGACTACCGCTTGTAATGGTTCTTATATACGTTCGGACCCTTACTCCAGTGAGAAAAGTTGCTTGCAGATAATTCAAAGAAAAAAAGTTGACAATACTAGATAAAGGATTCATATAGACTTATAATGAGGACGAGAAATACAAATACATGTGAAATTAGAATTCAAAGTAAATATCCGCGTGGACTACATTCCTCGTAAGAGGGAGTCCTATAGACTACATAACAGAATAAATATACTAAACATAAATATATCCTTGCAGACTACATTCCTCATGAGAGGGAGTCTACATAAATTTACAGACAAAATAAATAAGAATGAGATAAAATCATTCGTACAAATTACGCTCCTCGTGAAAAGAAGTCCGTATGGACTGTACAATAGTCTTGGTATGTAAAAAATATGCATTTTAGAGAATGGGATAATTATACAACATGCTAACATCATAGAATTATGTCAATATGGTAAATAAAACATATTAAAGCATGATACATAAGACAAATAAGACACTATTATTAAACACAAGTCAGTGTGGATGACGTATCATACATATAACAAGAAAGTAAGTTCATACAAATGTTAACATGCCTACAAATAAGTTCATGAAATTAGGATAAAAATAATAGAATGGATATGGTGTAATGGCAGTCAATTGTATAATATGAAAGAACTTAAAACTATGACTTACTCCTATGATCCAAGTGGATATTACATGGAATCACCTCACTTGTAATCAATCTTTAGAGATAATGGGTTTATGAAAACAATGAGGATATATACAAAAGCGACCTCAGATATTACCTTGTGAATGAGCTCTGAAGTAATAATATAAAGTGTAAGAGTATAGAGGAAATTGTTTTAAGTGTGGCTAATAAGACTAGTAGATTGTATCCTGGTTGGAGTTCTCTCCTGGACTCACAGATGGTGGTATTTGGTTATTGTGAGCTTACCTCTCTTTGAGATTTTTCTTCTTGTCATACCCAAAAAGGGTATTTATAGGCTTAGGATTAAGAGTCTCCCATCCCAAAGAAGCAAAATCCTAATAGGATTAGGAATTACCGTCCAAACAGGAAGATCTCACTTTTGGAAGATTTTACATCAGTAAGTTCGTGTGGACTGGTACGTCTTAGTTCGTGCGGACTTAAGTAGTATGCTTTCCTACCAATCTATGGGCTTTGGGCCAAGTCTTAGGTTAGGTTTGAGTTAGTTTGTACTTACATGAACTTGGACTTGTCTAGGCGGACTACGGGCCTTGAGTTTAGTAGAATTGATTAGGCTAGTACAGACTTAGGTCGAGTGTGTTCGTGTGGCTTGTGTTTGAAATAGGTATGTGCAGACTAGCTTTCTAAGGGGCTTATGCCATTACTTAAGAGCCTGTCTCTAGTGATCATCATAGGCTAAAAGGTGAGGTGTTTACAGTTGCCTCCATTTTGGTGTGTGCTGTGAAATGCCAAAACAATAGTGCACATCAAAGTACCTGGATTAGAATTACTTTACTTAAAAGTATACTTACCTATCATGAAGCTACATTGAATGTGGATGCCTACCTCCGAATTATTGCCAAAATCTTGTTAGACCTAAGTTATATTTTCCCTCTGAATACAAGTGCCTAAAATTGTTTGATCGATAAAGTCTAATCGGATAGAAGATGTTTTGAATGCACCTAAGGTTATTTGACAGATAAGGTTTGATCGAGATGGGAAAGAATTTTAGACTAGCTTATTAAGTTGAACCTGAGAAAGTTATGGATTTACTTGTTAGGCTAAACCTGAGAAAGTTATGGATTTACTTGTTAAGTTGAACCCGAGAAAGTTATGGATTTGCTTGTTAAGCTGAACCCGAAAAATTAGATTGGACACGGAGTTGAATTTGAGAGAATTAGATTAGATACAAAGTCGAATCTAAAAGAATTGGATTAGACATGGAGTTAAATCTGAAAGAATCAGATTAGACACAGAGTGGAATTCGAGAGGAGTTAAATCCTATAAAAGAGAATGCGATAGGAGTTAATATTAGTTTGATATAGCAAGTTTTGTGATACATACCTAGCTTTCGTTAGTTATGGATGAGGCTCTGATTCAAGGAAGATCAAGTAGTTGTCTGCCTTAAAAGTGATTCAAATGCTAGCGCATATGTGTGCTTGACCTGTCAGGTTATTAACTATGTATTAATGTGGTGGTTTACATGTGTGTGAATACAAGGTGTCAAATGTGTATACATGTGACATTCATGATGAGTAATTTATGGAGAGCACATACATGTGATTGAGATCGCTCATGTGCCTAATGCAAGGGATTTGATACAAAAATGGGGTATCCCCATTTTGTTTATAAAACATGAAGTGCTTAGAAATGTTATGTGCAATGCACATGTGTGTATGAAATAATATACATTTACTGAGTGAATGCAAAGGGTGTTTATTATGAATGTGATGATAAAGTCTATATGAATTATGAGAAAACAAGCCTGTGAAAAGAGTCTATAAGTCAATATAGACATATCTATAAGTTTAATATATGCAAACTAAAGAACAAGTGCTGAGGTATAAATAGGTGAGGTAAGTCCATGCAGACATAAATAAAATAACTCCGTGTAGACAAAAGAGAGGTAAGTCTATGCAAATGAAAGTGAGGTAAGTCCGTACGAATGGAAGTGAGGTAAGTCTGTGCAAACATTTCATGACAAATCGATAACTATTGGCTCTCTTCTTTTCTTTTTCATTTCCATACTTAATTATTCTTTGTTTCCTTTCAAAGAGAAAACCCCAATAGCTTCCTCTTATTCCAGCGACTCTGCTTTTTCTCCCTCCGGTGATACTGCGGCAGGAGAGGGGATTTCGGTGACTCTTCTTCTTCCTCTCCTGTGTCTTTTCCTCCGGTGGAAGACATCTTCATGTCATTTAGCTTCATGCCCTCTATGGCAATCAACCACCCGCGAAGCGCTGCTGTAGTGAACGGAGTTTCCTTTGGTGACTCGACTCCAATTCTAGTTGATTTGGCTCACCACGCCTGCTCGAAAGTATGCCTTAGGTGTGTTTTCTTCCCTTTATGTGTGTTATTGTGTGTTTGACTGGTTTTTTTCTTCGTCTTCTTCCTATTGGCTATCTCTAGTTCTATAAGTCTATATGGACTTAGTTGGCCTAGGGCTGCCTAGGTTCGTGCAGAACTTATCTTAGCTTAATTGTTCCAGAATCTGTAGCATAGGATGCTGAAACTTTCTGCATATGATAGATTAGGTAGTCCATACGGACTCATTAGAGGTTGTATGGAGTTCGTGCGGATTTAGGTTTGCTTATGCGTGTTGTCCATGTAAACTTGTTGCATGTTTAGCCTTTCTATGGGTAGTCATGCAATTTGTGTGTTTATAGTCCGTGCGGACTTACTGTGGCTTACTTGATTATTATTCATGCGAACACCTTTGTTAGAGACTTTAGTCTATGCAGACATTTGTCTTACTTATATCTGTTTACTTTTTATAGACACGTCTTAAATGTGGGGGCACCATGTCTAGACCCCAATAATGGTATTCGGTGATGCTTATTCTCATTAAAAGTAGAATGAGAGTGACAGGGTTCTAGACATTTGTGAACCACTTGGTTGGTAGAGATTTTTGTCGAGGTTTGTAAGCTTTTCGAGCTCTTTTGGATAGGTGGTTAGACACCACACATATGTTTCACCTATCATTCAAGGAGCTAGTAATAACACCTTTTGATTGGGCCTTCATTATCACTTTTGATGCTTGCTATCGTTACCCTTCACTTCGACTACATGAGGTAAAAGGGATGTTGGGTTTTGCACCTCAAGACCATTTTGGGAGCATCTGTTGCATGGAGGTGGGTGGATGTAATTCCATCTGATCATTTTTGAGGTTGATCAGTATGTGCGCTGCTTCCCCCTATATTTGTTGGGTGCCATATTATTTGCCAATGCTAATAGTAATGTGAGGTAGAGCTTTCTTCCTGTTTTAGAGCAGATTTAGGGTATTGGCTCATAGAATTGGTGTTGTTCCTCACTTGGTTGGGTTTTTAGAAGCTTAGATATGGCTGTTCATACCAAGAAAAGCCATCGGTTTATGCAAGGCTTCATATCAGGTGTTTTAGTGAGTAATCTGTTTCAATCCCCCTTTTCACTTCTTGTGGTCCTTTCCAAATTTGACCTTGTACCTTTGCTTTTTGTAAGTTTGGGTGTACGAACTTCACTTATTGCCTCGACCCTACGAGTTAGACATCCCTCGTTGATACCAAGTGATTGATAGATGGGTTCGACCATCTTCAGGGCCTTGGAATGCGCCTTCTGTAATGCAGCATCGTCAGTACCTCAATTTTGAGCTTGGTCCAATATGAGTATTCCTACACATGAAAGCCCATTATTAGTAATTTAAGTGATTAAAATTAACATTTGCCTGTACATATTGATTTGGCATGGTAGGTCTTCCCACTTGAGGAGATATCTGACTTTTTACATTCTGTTTGAGAGTTATCTTCTCATAGGATGTTATTGACTACTCCTAAAGCTTATTCATGGTTTCTGGGAGAAAGAGTACTAGGCTGGCACATAGGGCCCGATACACATCATGTTCCTCAGAGTCCTCTTAATTTGATTCTATTTGGGAGATACATCGATGATTTAGAGTTTGTGCGAGGAATGATTACAAGTATACTTGGAAGCACATTGGTGGAGAGTGATGGAGAGGGTTAACTCTCTTAGGCATCTACTCACTTGCTGCCTCGGGTGTCTTACATTTGGGGACATTCTCCTCCTCAGGTGAATTACTTGATCACCTGCTCATTATTTTTGAAAATAACTTTTGACTATGTGTTATGTTTTTGCTTGCTACTACCACCTCTAAAGCTGGACCTTCTTCAGCTAGAAAGAGGGCAAGGACTGTTCCTAGTTCCCCGGGTTCTCAGTTTTCACCTCCTCCTACTTGTACTACTAAGAGTGGAGTTTCCAGTCTATCTGTTGGTCAGTCATCATTGCCTGATGAAGTTGTGGGCACCTTTACCGACGTACTGGAATTGAGCTATATGTGTTTTGTGTGGATGAAGAGTTATCCTCTACTCGCCTTCGTATTGAAGATAATTGGCCAGTTCCTTTTGAGCCAGAGAACACCACACTAGTATGGTACCTTTTGAATTTTATTGATTACTATGTTGACTTGACTTAATGTGACATTTTTTTGTCTTAATTTGGACAGGTAAAGAGGGCTCCTATAGAGAAAACTACTCGTGTAGTGGAAGAAATTAGGCAAGTGATGAAGGTCGAGGCTTGAGTTCTTACTGTAAGCAATTTCTTGTAATGGTTAATTTATGTAAATGTGTATGTATACATGTCATACATTAATCCTTCGTTCTTTTGTAGAGTGAATTGTCAAGAAGGGTAGCTGCTATTTGCGTGACTTCGAAAAGCTGAGGGCTTTAAAGATTTCTAAAAAGTTAGTGCTCTCTTCTGATGATAATGATACAGAGGGCGAGAACGAGAATGAAGGATGAAGTAGATGGTAGCTTTATCATTTTTGTGAATAGGCCCAACATGTTGTATATATAAAAATTAGTACATAATCTTTTGTTTTAAATACAATCTTGCATTTTTATAGACAAATGTATGATAACTGATGATAAAAACAAGCTGCCATAATTGAATAACATGCACTGCCTCTATCTAGGGACTTACGCTATAGATTGGTGATGTCGGACCATAGATGATGACAAACTGAAATGTAACTGGCAAGATTGTAACCTAACTAAGTAGGAATATATTAAGGAGAGGTAGGATTGTAGCCTGGAGAAGTAGGATTGTTCGGAGGTAGGACTGTACCCATATTATTGCAACTGCTATCTTGCCGGAGGTTTAGTGACCTATGAGAATTGCTTAGAAAACCTGGCATTTTATAGTTCTTATTGGTAATTCTTAGTTCTTGTGGACTTGGTACATAAAGGTCCGTGTGGACATTAACTTTGCATAATTTTTGATTAGTAACAGACACTGCTGTGGACTTATCTTAACTAGTCCGTGTAGATCATGACATCGACTTCAAATGTTTTGAGGTCCTTATGAATATCCTCACGTGCTTTGGATTCCTTGTCCTAGTAGGAAGAGGAGTGGTGAAGGTTATAGCCTATAAAT
>CANXYI010174347.1:0-10108 GCA_948208565.1 Hura crepitans
GTTAGATGTGGTAATTTATTTGTATCAAATTTTATTTTTTTCTACCCCTTTTTTTATTTTTGTTTATTCAATTTATGTCCGACTTTCCATTTTTCCTTCGCATACTAATATATTGTTTCTGTGATTATTTTGCGAGTTGTCTTGATTATTTAGGGCTAATTATTGTTATTATTATCTATTATTCATTAGATTGTATTTTAGGTCTTCCAAAATGTAATTTTTTATTTTTTATTTCAGTTAGATTATACTTTAGGTAATTGTCTTGTATTTTATTTTTTCGGTTGAATTATTTCCCTGTATATTTTGTGAATGTTGTAAAAAATTAGGAAAATGATTTTTCATGCAAATGGAAAAATAATTAAAATATTTTTATTTAATCAATTGGTATTTTATTAATAAAATCGGGTTTGATTTTTCTTAATAAAAGTCACAATAAAATTATTTCCTAGAAATTGACATTTAAGAACTAAAGTTCTTAAATTAAATCCATTTCCTGATTTATGTATGGCACCTTCCATTTCAATCCTGAAATATTCCATGAGCATCGAATTAGGTAAAAAAATGTTTTACACATTAAATAGAAATAATAATCAAAATCATATTTTTACCTAATAAATTGGTGTTTTGTTAATAAAATAAATTCCGATTCTTTCACAATAAAATTTAGAACAATAACAATCATTTTTCCAAATTGATCTTTGAGAACCAAAGTTCCGAAACCGTTCTTCCAAATAAAAAACAATCACAATAAAACTCATTTTTCCAAATTAACCTTTGAGAACAAAAGTTCTCAAACCCATTATCCGATTTTAAAAAGTCAACATAATAAAATCTATTTTTCTGAAATTGGCATTAAAGAACCAAAGTTCTCAAAATAATTAATGGCCCGATTTCATGTATGTTATTTTGATTCTAAGCACCTATTTATTTTTCTGCAAATATATTATGTAACTTCTTTTACGTGAATGTGTGATTTACTTTAATTGTAAAAAATCACTTGAGAAAAGGAGTAGCATCAAAAATTCAAATCAAAGTTTCATATTAATTTAAGGTATAAATAAGAGTAGGGTTCCAAACTGCTCTGGTTTTGGCCCTATAACGTATTTCTATTTCTCAACTCTATTAAGTGGCGACTCCTACCTTGTAGTGCCCAACTCGCACCCCTTAAGGTAATAAAAAAGGGGCAGCCCTAGATTCCTTTAGCTTTCTTCTCGTCTTTTGAGACTCGATGAGTGAGGCCTAAGTTGAGTCTTAAGCTGCTTCGGTTTGATCATTCTTAGGAAAATCAAAAGGGTCATACGAGACACTATCTATTATTAGTACAAGGACAAGTTTTATCTACAGATCTCAATAAATTGACATTTAATGAGTTTGATCTTATTCTAGGCATGGCGTGGTTATTCAAGTATCATGCCATGGTTGATTGCAAGAAGAAGAGGATCATGTTACAAGCTAGTAATAGGTCAGAAGTGATAGTGCTAGGTGAAAGATCAGATTGCATGACTAATGCAATATCAACAACTGTGGCTAGAAGTATGATGCAAAAGGGTTATGAAGCCTACCTTGCTTATGTAGTTGACACTACAAGGGAAACGACAGAAGTTAGTCAAATTCCTATTATAGTTGAGTTTATAGATGTTTTCCCAGATGAGTTACCCAGTTTGCCATAAGAATGAGAGTTAGAATTCAGGATTAAAGTGATGCTAGGCACAACACTAGTTTCCATAGCTCCGTATAGAATGGCTCCTATGGAGTTGAAAGAATCAAAGACATAGTTGCAACAGCTTTTTAACAAGGGTTTCATCAGACCGAGCATTTCACCACGGCGAGCACCGATTCTATTTGTTAAGAAGAATGATGATTTTTTAAGACTTTGCGTGGATTATAGAAAGCTGAACAATGTCACCATCAAGAACAAGTATCCATTACCATAGATCAATGATCTTTTTTATCAGCTTAGAGGGGTAGGTGTCTTCTCTAAGATTGATATTAGATTCAGGTATTATCAGTTGAGAGTAAAAGAGGCAAACATACACAAGATGGCATTTAAGACTAGTTATGGTCATTATGTCTTTTTAGTGATGCCTTTCGAGTTAACTAATGCACCGGTGACAATCATAGACCTTATAAATACAATCTTTAGGCCATTTCTAGATCAATTTGTTATGGTCTTCATAAAAGATATTCTTGTGTATTCTAAGAATCGAGAAGAGCATGAGAAGCATCTATAGAAAGCTTTACAAATTTTAAGGGATGAAAAACTCTATGCAAAGCATAGTAAGTGTGAGTTTTGGCTAGAAAAAGTAGTATTTTTGGGTCATATAGCATCAGCAGAAGGTATAAAGGTTAATCCTAGTAATATTGAGGCAATAATGGAATGGAAACTTCCAAGGAGCATGACTGAGATTAGGAGTTTCTTGTGGTTAGCTAGCTAATATAAAAGGTTTGTCGAAGGGTTTTCCTTCGTTGCCACCCTTATGACACATCTTTCTGAGGAAAGATGTGAGATTTGAATTGGATAGCAAGTGTTAAAAGAGCTTTGACAAGTTGAAGGGTAAGTTGATGGAGGCTCCAATTTTAGTTCACACAGTATCAAGGAAAGAGTTTAGCATATACAATGATGCGTCATTGAATAGGTTAGGATATGTACTCAAGTAGAGTGGCAAGGTTTTTACCTATGCTTCTTAACAATTAAACCTAATTAGAAAAACTACCCGACACATAACTTAAAGCTCACAGCCATCGTGTTTGCTCTAAAGATATAGAGGCACTATCTATATAAAGAAAATTGCTATGGTTTCACCGACCATAAGAGTTTGAAATATCTATCGACGCAGAAGGAATTAAACTTGAGGTAAAGGAGATGGATAGAGTTAATCAAGGATTATGATTGTTTTATTAACTACTATCCTAGAAAAGCTAATAAATTTCTAGATGCCTTGAGTAGAAAGCTTATGTCATATTTAAAGGTAATATATGTTTGCTTAAAGCTGCAAGATGATGGTGGTTTGTTAGCTTAGTTACAAGTCAAGCTGAGCTTGATACAAATAGTAAAGGATTCACAAAAAGATGATTATAGACTTTAGAGTATCATAAATATGATTTAAGAGGGAAAGTCTACCGAGTTTGTTAAGGACGATGGTTATTTGTACTATCATAACTGACTATGTGTGCCAGATAGTGAGAATTTGAGACAACAGATTCTACAACAAGCATACAAATGTGTCTTATGCTATATATCCAGGTTATGCAAAAATGTACCAAGATTTGAAGATGGCCTATTAGTGGTTAGGCATGAAGAGAAATGTAGTTGATTATATGAGTAAATGCTATACTTGTCAATAGTTGATGGCTGAGTATCTAGTTCCATCTGGTTTGCTTCATCCCATAGCAATACTAGAATGGAAATGCATCGAATTACTAATGACTTTGTGATTAAACTACTGGTTACTAGAAACAAGCATGATTCTTTTTGGGTAGTGGTTAATAGATTGACCAAGTCTACTCACTTCATTACGATAAGAAAGGATTACAATCTAAAGAGATTAGCATAACTATAAATTAATGAGATAGTAAGGCTTCATGAAGTGATTTTTCCATCATTTTAGATAGAGATCCTCATTTTACATTGAGATTTTAGAGGAAGCTCCAAAATGCTTTAGGAACTAGGCTCAGTTTTAGCATAACTTTTCATCCACAGACAGATGGTCAGTCAGAGTGGATTATTCAGATACTTAAGGATATGCTTTGAGCATGTGCAATAGAGCTTAAGGGTAATTGGAATAGATATTTGTCATTTGTAGAATTCACTTACAACAACAGTTACCAAGCGAGTCTAGGTGTGGCAACTTATGAAGTGTTATATGGGAGACAATGTAAAACTCCTTTATGTTAGAGCAAGTTAAGTGAGCACAAGCTTATAGGACTAGATTTGGTCAAAGATGCTAAAGAGAAGGTGAAAATCATTAGAGAAAGACTGAAGGCTACTTTAGATAGATAAAAATCCTATGCAGATTTGAAGAGAAGAGATATCGAGTGTGAAGTTGGCAATAAAGTTCTTTTTAAAGTATCTCCATAAAAAAAGGTGTTGAGGTTCAATAAGAAAGGGAAGTTGAGTCCAAGGTTTATTTGACCATACGAGTTCATAGAACGTGTGGGTCCATTGGCCTATAGGCTAGCTTTACCTTTAAAGTTGAAATAGATCCATGATGTGTTCTATGTCTTAATGCCGAGAATATATAGATCATACCCTTTACCTATATTGATAACCAATGAAGAGGAGATAGGACTAAACTTGTCGTATGAAGTAAAACCTATTGGAATCCTTGCTAGAGAGGTTAAGGAATTGCAGAACAAGACTATGCCATTAGTGAAAGTCAGATGGCGACATCACGACATGGAAAAGGTTACTTGGAAAAATGAAGCTCTAATACAAGAACAATACCCATATTTATTTAAAGAAAGTATGTCGAGAATTACATTTATTCTAAGAAGGGAATAAATGTAATGACTCAAAAATCTTGACCCTCATGAATAGTACTTCTCGGGATGAATAGTGCTTCCCAAAACTCGAGTCATACTAAGTGTACCGATAGGGAGTATTAATTAGAAGAGAATTTTGGGCAAAGTTTAAACCCAATCCAAAGTCAATCAGATGGTTAAAAATGCTAATTAAGATTTTATAGTAGTGCCTTATGAATAGTGCCATAGGCAAAGCTGACTCATAAAATAAATAAAAAGTTGCTCAAAATAATATGAAAATGTTACAACCTAATACTCAAGTATTCCGAATAGTCCAATGGTTTGGAATCAGAATTTTCGGAGTTTAGGAACTATTTTTACGCATTAATTTATCAGGCTATTTTCATATTTTGGGTAGAGATTTTAGGAGGATTTAAGGCTCAAATTGATGGAAGTTTAGGGATAGAAATAGGGGAAAACTAACATTCCTATTAGTTATAACAATTTTTTAAATGAAGGAAAAATTCATTCAGTTATAACAATTTTTTAAAGAAGGAAAATTCAATTTTTCCAAAAATTATAAATAAGGAGGAAATGGAAATTCCTTCTATTTCCATCCCAAAATAGAAAATTCCCTTCCCTAAATCCTTTTAAAATTGACACATCCTCCTCCCTCTCCCTTTGATTTCTTCCTCTATAATAACACCCACTCCAAAGGATTATACCTGATTCTAAAAGAGTCCTAAGATGAGTCTATGGGCACCAAAATCATCGGGAACAGTAGAGTATTTCAGGAAAAAAGCTAAAAAGATTCTCGAGGTGAATGGTAACCTTTCAACACTCGAGTTTTTCTTTTTCACTAATTGTATTTTTCTCAAGTTCCTAAGGTGTCATAAAGCTAATATCTAAGCTCAGAATATTTTTTTGACTTTTATATTATTTTATATTAATTTTTTGTTTTTGTACACTTTTATATTCATAGGTGATATGTTGACCTGAGCCTCTTAAGGAAAGGAGAAGGCCTAGGCCGACTTTGGGTGTCCTGTACGACCTTAATTGGTATGTGTTATCACCTTAAATTGTGTAAAATTTCATTAAAAGTGTTATGTGCATTTATATCTATATTTGTAATAATTGTATTTAAATGCCTAAAAATGCAATAAATGTTGTAATTAGAATTTATGATGAATGAGATTATGCATGCATGAAATATAATGGTTTAGTGTGTTTATAAGTGACGGTATTGTAAAAATTTTAGTATTAAGCTCATAAATGCAATACGCGAGTTGAAAACCGAGTATGCCATGGTTTTATGCCATGTGCCTAGGAATGCATACGTATGGTTATACATAATTTGAACATGTGAAATCAATGTAAAGTATAGTAGAATGCCATAAAATGACATGGTACTTAACTGTGTTACATTATGCCTACTTAAATCGATACGTGTGCTATTGTGTGTGTGAATATTTTTGTTGTATAGAAAGTAACGTATGTGTGTTAAATGAAACATACTAAAATGCTCAAAAATGATTTTAGACATATAATGAAGATATATGTGTTATAAATGCATAATAAGCCAATATATGACCATTTGAATATAAATATTAGAAAATGCCATGAAATGAATATTTGAATTGATATTTGGGTTTTGATCGGCATAATGATATGCTGTTGAATTTCGATGCCATTACACCTAGGAAATGAGTCCTACAAGTGGTAATAGACATCATTAGGCCTAAGTTGGCCTAATGTATATATATGTAGGCCATGCAAAGGTGCAATAAGGCCAATTGTTATTTTAATCAAATAATAGTATAAAAAATGAAATTGGTTAAAAGGACACATAATGACATGTTTAATGATGCCTATATAGTTAGACAACCTAGTTTTGATAGGTTAACCAATCAATTAGGATTTTTAGTAGTTACCAGCATACCTTTCACTATGAGACCTATGGGTCAATGATTTATATGCCGATGGGTATGAGAGCTTATAGGCTTAAGTTTATTTATGCTTTTATAGAGGTGAGAGCCTTCGGGCTTAAGTATATGCATCTAAGGATATGAGTGCCTTCAAGCCTAAGATTATGTACCTAAGGGTATGAGAGCCTTTGGGCCTAAGATTATATACCTAAGGGTATGAGTGCCTTCGAGTATAAGATTACGTACCTAAAGGTTTGAGAGCCTTTAGGCCTAAGTGTCTTGCATCTATAGATGTGAGAGCCTTTTGGCCTAAGATTACACATATATGGATGCGAGAGCCTTCGAGACTAATTATACGTACCTATAGGTGTGAGTGCCTTTAGGCCTAAGATATCCATTATCTAGTCTTGGTTACTTGTCTTATTGATATAGGCATAAGTTAAATAAATCAAAATGACAAAAAGTGCATAATTTTGAATTAAATGTTAAATGACATTAATATGGGGCAAGCGGACATAGGTAGGCCGAATGTCACAAAAATCGCTCTTAATGTGTCTGAATATGATTATTATCTTTTATATGGCTATAAATGGTGTAATTATTATTATGATGTGGAAATGAGTCTATGAGTGAATAAGGGCATTATGACCTAAAAAATATAACTCGACATTATTCCTTGCAATGCATAATTACAATATGGTAGCTTGCATGTTATTATGATGATGATATGACATATTTTGTGCATTATAGCCAATAAATGGTTGTTATATGATGTTTATGGGATTTTTGGCATGTTTGATAGATAAAGGCATGATTATGGTTAGAAATGTGTGTGTTTGCTAATAAGACACTAAAATTACATGTTGTGATATTAAAATCAATAATGACTTGGGTTGTATATCTGATCATGCTAAAACTAATCTTTTTAAAAGTTAAAGTGATTACACCACTAAGCAAAAGCTTAATGCATTGCTTATTTGCAATGCATAGGTAATAAGGCAACATATTAGAGCTAAAGCTTCTGCATATTAGGAGACATGAAGATAACCCCGGTGTAGGTATTTTTGTACTTTTTGTGATAGTGATGTGATGTAAATGTAATGGGTGAATAGATAGTGTGCACTTGTGATCTTAGAAGGATTGGGTCTAATATGTATTTTCTAGTGAGTTTTTGTACTCAAACACTATAACCTTTGATTTTTTTTTTGTTTCTCACACATTTTTGTGTTGATTAATGAGTTTGCATATAAGGATGTTAACTGTGGAACCTTATGGCTCATTGTGATCTAGGTTATGATTTAAGGGTCAGGAGGACCCATTGGGTTACAACTGAGATTGTTGATATTAAAGAAGTGTTATTAAGTAGGTAAAAATTTGGGAAAGTGTCCCAGTACAGCTGTTATGCTATCAAATTTTTTACTTAATAACCATAATATTTACCTCAATATGCATGCTAAATGGTTTTTACTGTTTTGTTACATATTTGAGTCAAGGAATGCTTTCCAAAATAAAAGCTTTAAATTTAAAGTGATTTTGGATAACGAAACTGGATATCATTTTATAGGCGTATATCCTACATTTAGGTCTGATGTACGAATCGGGTGGAGGGAAGAACACTTAGTGGTTTCAGACCATCTATTGGGGGTTTCCTTTAGACCTATGTGTTACACAAGAGCATTTTAGGAGTCTAGTACATTTACAAAAAATACTATTACATGTGTGGCTCATAATTTGTTTCTCTTACCTATAGGTATAGGATATGAGTAGTAGCATTTTGCTTAGTGAGGAAAAAGGGGTAGAAAGTCATGAACCTTCTACCATAGGACAAGGGAAGGCACAGCCTGAGTATATGACTCCTAGTGATGCTAGACATGATGTTTTTAGAAAGTAAGGTCCACCTACTTAGTTAGAAATGATGCTAGATTCTGTCAGGCAAGTGATAGTGGCTACTATAGCTACAGTGACTACTACTATTGTAGTTGCTAATACACAAGCTATTCTACCTCTAGTGCCACAAGAACAGTCAGCATTCCATAGGACTTGTATGGAAATGTTAATTAAGAATAGAGTTGAATTCTTTAAAGGGGACAAGATAGATGAGTTTAATAGAGTTGAATACTGGTTAGACCAGATGATCAATATTATGCAGCAATTGCGATGCCCACAAGATGATTATGCTACATATGCCACCTTAATGCTATCCGAAGAAGCATTGAAGTGGTGGGAAGCGATCACTGAACATAAGATAGCTACATATATCACATGGGATTTTTTTTAAAGGAATTCAAGGAAAAGTATGTCAATGAGCACTACTTGGACTAGAAATACCATAAATTCATGGATCTTAAGTAGAGACATAGAACAAACTCTGAGCATGAGAAGGAATTTAGTCGCTTGAGCCGGTGTGCAAAAGCAGTGGTAGTGACAGAAGAAGACTGTTGTAAGATGTTTGAGAAGTGTTTGCACTTAAATGTCATGCAATAGGTTGCTCCTATGAAAATCTGAGACTTTTTAGCCTTAGTAGTAGCCTGTCACACTATAGAAATGGTGAATAAGCTGAGATAGAAGTGAGATAGCTTTAAGATGAGATCATTTAGGCATGGGCAAGGTCATTCTAGGTATGCATCTAATAAGAAGCATAAGAGTTGTCAGTCTAAACATTATCAAGGCAAGCAGTCAAACTGATCACAAAGTTCAGGATAGGGTTTTAAAACACAGGCCCAAGCATAGACTCAAACTTCGGGCACTCTTAAATCCACTACAAGCAGTGTTATGGCAAGTACTTGTGAGACTTGCCATAGGAGACATCTGCAGGTATGTTAGAGACTCATACTAGGATCATGCTGGGGTTATGGCTTTAAAGAACATTTTTAGAAAGATTATCTGGTAAAGCCTCATATTCCTTCACACAAGTAGGATAAGAGAGATATAGCAAGCAGAGATGTGACTAGTTAGAAAGATAAGATAGAGAACAGAGCTCCAGCTAGAAAATATGCCATAAAAGCTAGAGAAGAGGTAGAGGCTGTTAATCTTATAGTGCGTACATTCCATATCTTTGATTTACCTACTTTAGTACTAATAGACCCTAGGTCTACACATTCTTATATCTGTACTGCATGGGTTTTAGATCAGGGTTTAGAACTAGATGATCTTAGCTTTGACATGATGGTTACCAATCCTATAGGACAACATGTTATAGTGGATAAAGTATATAGATATTGTCTATTGTTAGCATAAGGGTAAGTTTTCTCTATGGATTTCATTGAATTATTGTTTAATGAGTTCAATCTTATCTTAGGCATGAACTGGTTTTCCAAGTATCATGCCTTGGTGGATTGTAAGAAGAAGAGGATTATGTTACAAGCTAGTAATAGGTCAGAAGTTATAGTGTTAGGTGAAAGGTCAGATTACATGCCTAATGTAGTATTAATAACTGTGGTTATAAGGATGATTTAAAAGGGTTATAAAGCCTATCTTGCTTATGTGGTTGACGCCACAAGGGAAACAATAGAAGTTAGTCAAATTCTTATTGTAGTTGAGTTTGGGGATGTTTTCCCAGATGAGTTACCTAGTTTGCCACTAGAACAAGAGTTAGAATTAGGGATAGAGGTGATGCCAAGCATAGCACTAGTTTCCATAGCTCTATATAGAATAGATCCTATAGAGTTGAAAGAATTTAAGATCAGTTGCAAAAGCTTCTTGACAAAGGTTTCATTAGATTG
>CANXYI010174376.1:0-10239 GCA_948208565.1 Hura crepitans
TCCTACTTTAGAGTCAATGCCTTATACTCACAGAATTATGGCTTTGAATTCTTTAATTCATCTATCTAATTATACCTTAGGAGGGGGTATTTATATGTTTAGTTGGCAATTATTCCATCTAAAAGAGAGGGAGGCCTAGTAGGATTAGGAGTTAGAGTCCAAATAGGAAGATAAAGCTTTTGAAAGCTTTTTAGTGACAAGTTCATGCAGACCATTATTGGGATTACTAGGTCTATACGGACTTGAGCTTTGGGTTTACCATAGTAGTTCATAGGTCTAGGCTTTATTCTTGGTTGAGTCTATTATAGTTCGTGTGGACATGGGCCTTAGCTTGTCCTAGTGGACCATGGGTTATGGGCTCTACTATTATAGGCTGAGTCTTATTATTAGTTGTGGACCTTATAGCATGAAGTATGAAAAAAGGTTCTAAGTTTCTTACACTAGGATGATTTGTACAAACAAAGGTTCTAAGTTTCTTACCTCATTACTTGATCCTATCTTTGCTTATTATCATAGGCCTAAAAGGTAGGGCATATCCACCAATCCTATTATAGTAGATGGTTGAGTTATTAAGGCAGGCCATAGCTGTTGCTACTGCACCTTTTTCACCTTCACTACTAGCATAGCCAGCTTTACAAGCCCCCTTAAAGGCATATCTTGAGAGAATAAAAAAGATATAAGCCTTGGACTTTATGAGAGAGTGGTTATATGATTTTGTTAAGTCAGATTATTGCCTTTAGAGAATAGTTAGGATCGTTCAATAGCTCAAATGTACTTTAGAGGAGAACTTAATTTGTGCAACTTCTCTTTTGTAAGATAAAGCTTACAAGTGGTGGGAGGCCATCACAGAAGATTAGGTAGCTGTAGATCATTCTTGGGATTTCTTCTTCGAGGAGTTTAGGAAGAAATATATTACTTAACATTACATGGACAAAAAGTGGCAAAAGCTTATTGATTTGAAGCAAAGGCATATGACTATAATTGAAAATGAGAAAGAATGTGCTAGATTGAGCTGTTGTGTGAAAGAGATGGTACCTACCGAAGCTAATAGATGCAAGCAATTCAATAAAGGGCTAAATATATGATGTTAAGCTCTAGGTAGCCCCAATAAAACTCAAGGATTTTTCTACTTTAGTGGCAGCATGTCATATGATTAAAGAGATTTAAAAAGAAAAATATTTGAGCTCTAAAAATAAAAGGTCCTATGGACAAAGGCCAAGGAGTTTAGCTCCTATATGAAAAAAAAAAGCAAAAAGGGAATGAATCTAAAAAACAATAGACATCTTAAAAGAGAGAACACACTCAAAAATTGGGTCAAAGTTTTTATACAGTGGCTAGGTAGTAGACAAAGGTTGTTAGTACACCAGCCTCTACAGCCAGGAGTGCACTAGTAAATCCATGTGATATTTTTAAGAAGAAATATAGATGTGTTTTTTAGAGATCTATTCTAAGAGTCTACTATGGATGTGGTTTTAGGGATAATTACTAGAAGGATTGTTGTAAAAATCCTTCCACACCTACAAAGAGACAAGGTTCTTTTATAATTTGTTCCAAAAGTTAGAGGAATGATAAAGGTGATAGTATAGGGGGTAGCTAGGGACCTAGGATAGAGGCAGAGGGTATAGTAGAGCCTAAAGCTCCCACCAAGTAGTATGCCATTCGAGCTAGAGAGGATGTAGACTCATAAAAAGTGATTGTGGGTATGTTTCATCTTCTTGATTTACCTATTTTGCCTTTTCTAGATCTAAGTTTAACATATTCATATATATGAGTACATGGGCATAAGATCAGGGGTTAAGTCAGAGTTGCTTGATATTGAGATTATGATTAGTAACTCGATAGGTCAACATGTCATATTAAATAAAGTATACAAGAGATGTCTTTTATCTATACAATGAAATGAGTTTTTAGATGATCTTATTGAGTTACATTTCAATGAGTTTGACTTAATCTTAGGCATAGACTAGTTGTCTAAGGATCATGCCATAGTTGATTGCCAAAAGAAGAGAAGTTCTTTCTAAGTGAGCAATGGATCAAAGATCATCATTGTGGGTTAAAAGATAGATTTTCTATCTAATTTCATATCAACTATAACAGCTAGAAGAATGATGAGGAAAGGTTTTCAAGCCTATTTGGCTCATGTAATTGACACTAAAAGAGTGGAACTAGATGCAAGTTTGATGCAGTAGTGTTAAAATTTATGGATATTTTTTCCAGAAGAATTTTCCAATTTACTATCAAAATGAGAACTTGATTTTGATATTGAGGTTCTATTTGGCACTGCATACGTGTCCATAGCCTTGTATAGGATTTCTCCTGCAGAGTTAAAAGAGTTAAAATTTCAATTGCAAAAGTTGTTAGATAAAGGGTTTATTAGATCTAGTATTTCAACATAGGGAGCACTAGTTTTGTTTATAAAGAAAAAGGATGAATGCTTGAGATTATGTGTAGATTATCAATAGTTAAATAAAGTAACCATTAAAAACAAGTATCTATTACCCTAGATTGATGATTTGTTTGATTGTCTTCTCAAAACTTAAATTGAGATTGAGGGTACTATCTATTGAGAGTTAAGGAGGTAGATGTGCCAAAGATAGCTTTTAAAACCAAATATGGTTATTATGAGTTTTTGGTAATGCCGTTTAGGCTTACCAATTCTCTAGTGGCTTTTATGGATTTGATGAATCAAATTTTTTAGCCTTATTTATATCAGTTTGTGTTTATTTTCATTGATGGCAACATAGCTTATTCAAAGAATAAATAGGAATATAAAAAACATTTAAGGTTAGTTTTATAGACTTGAGGGATGCGAAACTTTATGCCAAGCTTGGCAAGTGCAAATTTGGGGTAGATGAGGTAGGGTACATAGCTTCTACTAAGGGTATTAGAGTTAATCCTAATAAGGTATTAGCTATCATAGAATGGAAGCCACCTAGAACCTTAACTAAGATTTAGAGTTTCTTAGGTTTGGCTTGTTATTATAGTCAATTTATTAAGGGGTTTTCACTAATTGCAAAACCTATAACACAACTACTAAGGAAGAATGCTAAAATTTATTTGGGATGACAAGTGCCAAAAGAGCGTTGGTAAGCTAAAGGTTATGTTGATAGATGCTCTTGTCCTTAATAGCTAGAATTTAGTAAAGATTTTACCATCTATAGTGATACTTCTTTAATTGGTTTAGGTTATTTATTAATATAAAAAGGCAAAGTGGTTACCTATGCCTTGAGAAAATTGAAGCCTCATGAGAAAATCTATCTGACACATGATCTTGAGTTGGCAGCTATTGTGTTTGCTTTGAAGATTTAGAGGCATTATCTCTATGGCAAGAAATGTTATGTTTACACTAGCAACAAAAATTTTAAATGCCTTTCTATTTATTTTCCTTGAACTCCTGCATAGCAAAAATAAAACATCCATAGAACCTCAACAAAGGTTGGAATATCAAAAAATTGAAAAACATAAAAAAATTATATTAGAGGAAATCACATAATATGAATTTACTATAAATTCTCTATGAAATTCCTATATGCAGCTTTCCTTTTATTTTGCTCTTCTCATCGGGCTGTTGCAAACCATAGTTATCTTTAGTTGGGAATGCCTCTAAGGTAATCCACATAAGAAGTTTTTAGAAGAGAGCAACTTGAAAATCTAGGTTTCAGTAGGATTTTCAAGCGGATGAAGGAAGAAGAAGAATTTTATGAGTTTTTAATTGCTCTATACAGTATTTTCTGCTATAGAAGTTATGCGTATGGTGGCTGTAGCTATAAGGGTTATTTATATTTTAAATAAACCTTTTTTAGGTCATATTTTGACACTTAAAATCAGCCCTAATTCGGATAAGATTAGACCCACACATTAGGCCCTATTCAATCCTTTGCACGTAGGCCTTTTAATGGGCTTTTGTGCAATCTATATTAGTTCCACTTTCATTAATCCTATATGGCACTACAAGGCCCTATTTTGGATTAATAATTACTCTAATTCAAATCTTTTTAGAAATTTTAAAAGCCCATAAAAATCAAATGCAAGAATAATTAACATTTGGACTTAACTAAGCACAAGTCGAAAAAACTTGATTTTCCAACAACCCTAATTTTGTGGACTTCTCATTTGCAAGTAGGCCCTAAGCACATTTGCATATTTCTTCTTAATTCACCTTCCAATAATATCTCACATCATTAGAGCATTCAATCTCATTAAATCTTCTTTAAACTCTTTTTATGTGTATGACCTTATGGGTTTCTAAAATAGCTTGGTAGTACACAATGAATTAAAGTCCTAGTCTAACTAAGACTCTGTAGATTCAATCTTATTAAATCAATATCAATTAACCAATTGATATTTCACTCATGTATAAGTTAAGAGGCATCTAGCCATGCAACATGACTACCTATGTGCTAAAAAGTCAAGTGGTTTGACTTAAACCTTCCATATAAAGTTACAGTGCAATAAACTCCTTTCACTATCTTTTACCTCATCCAATTTTGAGTATGGACTTATGTCAACTCATAGCTTAGATAAGTATGTATAATTAAGCATTAGACATATTGTTATGATAATTTAACCTTTATTCCAAAAATACCCTTTGTGAATCCCATTCACACATGGCATCTTCCTTTGGCCAAAGATTTTTGAATAAAGATTAGTCATAAGAACTGTGAGATAAACTCCCCTCTATAATTTAAGGTTGTGAATCCTTTATTGATTACTACCCTATCTTTAAATATTTCATGCAATACCTAAGTAACTCGATATGTATACTTCTTATTCAAAGTAAAAGCTCTGGAGCTAAAGTATGTCACTTTATTTTTATGATAGTTAGTGATCTCAAGTCTAAGGATACTAGCACCACTGATATGATGAGATACTTTTATAGACATAGATTAAGTATCCATATGAAGATCTCATAGCGGGTTTCTGATGTACTTACTTCCTAAGTAAGCATCCACATGCTAACTCTAAGCATCTCTATGCTTATAGCTTGTGAGAACTAATTCTTGATCCCATCAAGAAGTATAACATGTGCTGATCTATCTACAATAATGATGTCCTATCTTGTTAATACTATGATTAGGGATATTCAGGTATATCACATTTGCATTCAATAAAAATCTCACATCGTGAAAACTTCATGATTACCTCAATATTGTGATTGACCTAAACAAGTGCCTATGGTTAATAATAAGAATAAAATGAATTTTTTGACAAGAATATAAGTATAAAACTTATGACACCCCTCGCTCAACCTACTAGCTGGATTCGAATAAGAGATGGCATATTGTGACACCCCCTTGCCCGAACATTACCAACTTGAATAAGAGATGACATGTTAACATACTTTATTTAGTTCTAGTAGTTACCTTACTTGTTTTAGTCTTTATCTTTTTAAAACCATTTTCCTAGTATAATAATCATGAAATATTCTGAGATTACATTTAAATAAACCATGTTCTACATACATATAAATAGACTTGTTATGTTATAACAAAAATTTGGTAGTATAATGGCTGCACTATGTCATGCCTTAAAATAAAACTTGCACAAAAGAACACTCCTATAGTAGATTAGTCTAAATCCACCATTCTGGATCTTTCTGATCCTCACAACCCATCACAGTTAACATTACCACAATCAATTTCATCACATCAATCATAGTAGTTGTACTATCACAAAATCTTAATTTAACACACATTAATGCCATAGTAATATTAACATATATCATATTAAATTTACATACCCAAACTAAACTCATATAGATTATCTATATATGACATAACTACATTTATCCCAACATTTTTATACACATCACACCAAAAGATACAAAATTATGCCAAAATGATAGTGGTTTGGTTTACTATATTCTTACCTTTAATTTGGATCGGTGTTGACTATCTACAACCTAGCATCAAAAATACAATGCATAAGCATAAAGCTTAGTGGTGTATTCAATAAAATATGCTTATAATCACAAACATAATAACATTAAGCATGAAATGCAACATAGAAATATGTCATGGAGTACTAAAACACAATGTCATGCTTAAGTGGTTACATACTTAACCATATTATGTTACTTTAGTTAAATTTATGATATTTGTGTTCTTAATTTGTTTCCATGCTTATTTTCCATTATTTTACATAATACTTATCTTACACAAGTGTGCAGTGGCCCTCCTGGACCTCATGGCTACTGCACTAGCATGAAAATGTGTAGTGGCCCTACTAAAACCCATAGTAGCTGTATCGATATGAAAGTGTATAGTGACCCTGCTAGACTTCGTGATAGTTGTACTAGTATGAAAATATCATATCATCAATTTACAACATATAA
Source organism: Hura crepitans (assembly GCA_948208565.1). Classification (NCBI taxonomy): domain Eukaryota; kingdom Viridiplantae; phylum Streptophyta; class Magnoliopsida; order Malpighiales; family Euphorbiaceae; genus Hura; species Hura crepitans. The sequence continues at coordinate 6,335 of CANXYI010174376.1, forward strand.
GTGTATAGTGGCTCTCATGGACCTTATGGTGGCTGCACTCGTATGAAAAATTACACTGAATTACCTTAGCAACTACTACCTCTATGTTTGACCTGTCAACCTATCCTACATGTTTTTTAACTTGTATAGGCAATTGATATCCTTATTTTGGTTACATATATGTTACATGGCTTATGTATATTATTACATGTCCACCTCTATTCACATAATCATTTGGTTACACATATGCATTACCTTGTTATTCACCATTTCATGATAGCATATGTATACCATCTTTCATAACATTAACCATCACGAACATTACCTTATCATATGAAACATAGGTAGTCATGTTAAACTATTCATTTTATTGCTTAACTTATATAACTCAAATTACCATCATGTCAACACACTTTGCTTTATATTATGCTAACACGCATTATGCATCACACACAAACATACACATACCTTATACATAATGTAAACACCTCACTTTCTAACTTATGATGATCATTAGAGATAGGCTCTCAAGCAATGGCACAAGCCCTTAAAAAGTAAGTTCACAGGGACTAATTTTAGTGTTTGTACAGACATTATCTATTTAGGTCCATACTAGCCTACTTATCTTTATTAAAGCCCAATGCACAAGGTCTGCCTGAACAAAGGTCTAAGTTCATGTTTATGCGGACTAACTCAAACTTAGCCTAAGACCTCCCAAAGCTTATATACTAGTGGGAAATCATATAACCTAAGCCCACATGGACTAAGTCGTACAAGTCCCCCTAGACTTGCTGACATAAAATCTTTCAGAAGCAGGATTTTCCCTATTTGGACTATAAATCCTATTCCTATTAGGATTCTGCCTCTTTTAGATGGGAAACCCTTAAAAAAAAGCTAAAACTATAAAGACCTTTCTTATGTACAAGAAAAAGGGAGGCTAAAAATCCAATTGATTACAGCAAATAAACCCATCCAAGAGTCTACAAAAGGACTCCGAAGAGGATCTACTCTACTAGTCCTATTAGCCTCACTTTAAATAATTCTTTCTAAACTCCTACACCTTTGTGCTATTGCTTGAAGAGTTTATTCACAAAGTAATATCTAAGGCCTATTTTTAATATATTTATGTTGTTCTATAAGCTTATGATCTCTAAGGATTGATCACAAGTGAGGTGATTCTATATAATCCCTACCTTGATCATAGGAGTAGGTGATGATTTTAAATTGTTTCATAATGTATAATTAATGGCTAACACTTTTTGTTCATTCTGTAATTTTTTGTTGCAATCCCACGGACTTATATGCCAGCATGTTAAAGTCTGCATAGATAAATGTTATTGGTATATGTATGATTTGTAGTCCACACAGACTTAAAGTCAATAACAATGTCTTAGTTGTTTTATCATGTTTTAATATGTATTCTCCTTATCATATTGACATAATCTTCTGATGTTATTAAGTTGTGAAATTATCCCATTCTTTAATTTGTATATTGTTGACATGTAACGCCTGTGTTTTGAGGCTCCAGAACATTGCCACAAGGTCCGAAGAGTGCACTAGTAGTGCTGGGTCACTTGCATATGGACCGAGGTAGTGGCACAAGTCATGAAAATTTGAGAGGCCTTAATTTGATGAAATGGGAAAATTTTAAAAATTTAGCAAAACCAATAATTCATTTCGGGTTGTAAGCTACCTATCGAGGCAATAAAAATTTTTTGGGCTGACACTGACTTGGGATGTGCCCGGACAGACCCAAATATAGTAGACCCTGAAGCTAAAAAATCACACTAAGTCTAATGGTGAAAGAATTCTTAAAATTAGAGGTCGTTTGCAAAATCTTGTAATTTTTTAATTTGGCATGCAAATTGAGGTAGCCTAAAAACTACCCTATTGATGGAATTTTTCTACAAAAATTTATGAGCAAGTATAAGGGATTAAAATAGGAATTTTAGAATAAATGATGTAATTTTTTGAGGTCCAAGTGAATTTTTATGAATTTTCAAAGTTTCCTAAAAAAATAGGGATGGTTTGGGAATCTTCAGGACAATTTTGAGGAGTCAAAACAAGGCCCACAACAATGCCAAATGGTTGAGTAACCATGCCAAGTGGTAAGGAAGCCAAGATAAGTGGATTTCCACTTAAAAGATTAGAATCCATTTTTTCCCCATTTTCCCCTTTCTGCCTAGAATTCTAATCGCCACCTCCTCTGTATTCAGGCCATAACTTTCTTCTCCAGAGGCCAAATAAAGTTATTATGGTTGGTAAAAATTCTTTAGGATGTTATGGATCATGAATAAAAAAAATCAAGCCAAAAAGAGATGTGGTTTGGGAGAAAATAATCAAATAAGGGGCCTGAGTCAGAACAGTCCAAAAAAATGACACCAAGATGAGTTTATGGCTGTATCTCCCTAATTTCTTAGGCCTTTTAGGTGATTTTTGATTCCATATCATAGCTAACATCTATGTGGTAGTGTGTATAAGGGATTTATGGCTATTCGATGCCAGCTTGGTAGTCATAGAAGGGGAACAAAGTTACCATGGCTATTGGAAATGGGGCTGGCAACATGGACTTAGTAAGGATGGCACCTTCAAAGGGTTATGTAAGTGAACTTTCTACCTTTTCTTCATGTAGTAAGGTGGCTAGACTAGTGGACATGGACTTATAAGGGTTGGAATAATGTGGTTAAGGTTAAATTCTTCCTTTGTTAGGTTAATTTCTTTAAGTATTTAGTGGATTGGAATGTCTTGTTTATAGTATTTGCAAAATAAGCCTTAAAATGCTTGCTGAAATTGTTATCTAGAATTATTTAGATGGGTGCTTTTGCTACCTATAATGGAAATTCAGTATGTATTTGGCATGCTAGGATAAGTACCATGAGAATTGAGAAGAGAATTCACTGTGGATAATGCATTTTTGGTTATACCCGTATGCTTATATGCTTGTGTTTTAAGAATGCTACTTTGTACTTTAGACATGTTTGCTTAGAATTGGATTGTTAATGAGTATCTTTGAGTTCATGGCATGATGATATGATTGAATATGGTGATTTTGAGAACAACAATGAAAATTTAGTTAAATTTCTCATAGGTACCTAAGAGTTGTTCATGGTTTGTTAGCATGAAATCTTAAGTTGTTATCATGTGTTACTAATGTATTAAAATAGGCATGAAATGACTAAAGGAATAAATTAATTATATAACCTTATGATATCATAATATATACCTTAGAGATGTGCCTTGAAATGGCTAAGAAAAACTTGAGTTAAAAATATGTAAGTAAAGCTTGAAATAATGAATTAAAAATAACAACAAATGAGTTAATAAATATAATCTTAATTATGCCTTTGAGAGGCTAGAATTGAGTTATACTTTGGCCATGGTGTTGGCCTAATTTTAGTAGCTCAATACCTAGACTTTGGCCATTGATTTGGCCTGGTTAAAAGTTGGCTTAGTGCCCAATAAAGTATTAAAAAAGAATATTGAAAACTAAATTGAATTTGGACTTAAAACAGTCCTAGAAAACTAACTCCAAAAGTGGTCAAAATGACTTATAACTATCCAGTTGACCTCTACCTAAACCAAAAATGTCACTAGATAGAAAGTATTGGCCTTTTAAGTGAACATGCTATGATAATTCATAAGATATGACACCTTATGTTTTGGCAGCAACAAACCTAAAAATTATTTTGGAATTTTATTTGGTAAAGCCAAAAAGTGGCCATACCAGTCTGAATAAATTTTTGAAGGATTAGATAAAATTTTTAACTATATGCTTTTTAGACTTAAATATTATAAGAATAATTTTGGCTAATAAAGAAAGTTAAATTAAGCTACTTGGCCCATTGGTTAGACATCCATTGGATGGGTTGACCAGCTAACTTAGGGTTTTGTAGCTGCTAGTTCATTATTGGCTAGAGAGGTCTACA
>CANXYI010174513.1:0-11140 GCA_948208565.1 Hura crepitans
TAAGTCCCATTGTCACAGATAATCATAGTTCATTAAATTTCTTTTTATTATTCAGGCCTGACTAGATAGACAACTCTTTAGGACATTGGACAAAAGGGAAATCCAAAGTTATGCAGTGGCCCACATTTTTGACCTTGGTAGCTGCACCTACCTAGTCAAATAGTAAGGATCAGTTCATAAAAACCTCTTAATACCAAAAAGTAAGGATAGCAAGGATCAATCTGTGGAACTCCCAATATCCCAAAAACTAACATAAGACAATTGTAGTGGATAGTTAGAATCAACCCCATAGGACCTCCCAAAATCCATAATTAAGCATGTAGGTAGTAGGGATCAATCCCGTAGACCTCTCAATACCCGAGTGTGTAGAGCCTTAATATCAAGACCTCGATAACTACACTTGCCTATATAATCATACTGTTAAAGCCCAAAAGGACTAATACCTCTAACTGTTGCAAATCCCTAGTTAACTGGTCAACCCATCCAGTAGGTGTCTAACTATTAGGCCAACTATCTATTAATTATTTTTTTTACTCACTTATAGATTAATTATTTAATTTATTTCTAGGTGACTAATATATAGTTATAGGTCATTTTTATCAGTTCATTTTTCACCAGACAATTATAGGTCACTTTTGTTAGACAATTATAAGCCATTTCTTAGACAATTACAAGTTATTTGTCATGTCCATTTTAAGTCACTATAATAGGTTATTCTATATGCTCATTTTATGTTTTAGATATAAATCTCTCTCACATGTCTATTTCTAATGACATATTTATAGGTCAATTTCCACTATTCATTTGGCACTTTCTCATGCTATTTTAAGCCTTATTTAAATGCCATTCTAGGCCACATATTGTCTCAATTCATTCATTACCATAGGCCAACCAAATTGCCCTCAAATTTTCATCAAACCAATTACATCAAGTGCTCAATTTATATACCGCTTTTTAGGCACATGTGGGTTACTTTTTAGGCCACAGTAAACCATTTCCACTTACTCAATTTCTTGCCATATTTTACACCAAATTATGACCACATTTGCCCTACCTTTATTTGCCATACATTAAGCCATATTCATACATACGTTTACTCATGTTTCATGCCATATGTCACACATATCTCACACACCACATGATTCACCATTATGCATTATGTACCATGCCATGTCATGACATACCATAGCATACCTCTCGACCACATCATAATCTTGCATATACATATGACTTCTCACCTAAATCACATACATACCATCATATTCACATGCTAATAACATTATGGCACACTTATACCAATAATTCACACACATATGCCATGCCTACACCTCTCGACCACACCATGACCACTAACACACATGCATTTTTCTCACCAAATTCATATACATGCCATCCTTTTTACATATGAATAACATGATACCATGCTTATATAGACATTCCATACACATATATAATCAAATATACACTTTCATACACCTTTTCATGGCAAGTAACATACAATTTCATCATGGCATGCTAGTATTATATCAAATTCACATACCTAATGAAATCTTGAACCCTTTCTCATACTTTGGATCCCTTAATTCTTTGATTGCTTGCTAATTGTTCTTACACCTATTTAATCACATTTTAACTTAGAAAATTCACCAAAAATCACACAAGGCTCCAATTTGAAATCTAAAAGCATGGTAATTCTTAGAATAATGGAGACTACTTAAAACTAAAATAAAAAGCAAGAAATTAGCCATTACCTATAAATTGAGCCTTAGGCCACCATACACCAAATCTCCCATTCAAACCCTTTTTTCCTAACTTTTATGGATAGCTATGGTGCCAAAAGACCTTAGAGACAATTTTTTCCATATTTAATCATGATTTTTTTATGGGGAAATAATGGGGAATTAAGGTGAAAAAGGAGAAAAAATGGAGGAAGGAAGGGTTGGATGGCATCGATAGATTAAAAGGGAAATGGTTAAGGAGTAAATGGTGAAGAGGGTTATTTGGTATAGTGGGTAGATGCCCATGTGACATGGTATTTATATGAGTGACTAAGTGGTGCTCGAGCGAGCCGTAAAACCTAATTTTTAGCTTTAACTTTGGGAAATTTTAAAAATTCATTTGGACATCCAAAAATTATCATGCCTATTCTAAAAATCTTTGATTAGGCCTATTTAGTGCCTCGTAAAATTTCACATCAAATTTCCATCAGCAAGTCTGCTAACTAATTTCTCAAAAAATTGGGAAATTTAAAAAATTTACCAAACAACCATAGAAAATTAAAATTCATTCACTAATGAACATAGTGGAATTTTTGACCATTTGTGTATCATATTTTTACATATGTCTTGGCACATCTTAAGTCATTCTCAACCCAAGTCCTTCTAAGGCTATGATTCACTTGCTTATGCCCTTAAATGAATTATTGGTTCTATTAAATTTTTAAATTAATTCATTTTACCCATTTTTTGGCCTTTCAGAGTTTCATGACCAATATGCCCCTTCTTAGCCCCACGAACATTTCCTAGCTCCCTAGAAACACTATTCGAGTCCCGAAGGTACTGTTCATGAAGCCTCAATTTATAGGTGCTACAATTCTTCCCCTATTATATAATTTCATCCTTGAAGTTACTTGATGGAAATAAGTGTGGGTATTGAGTCTGCATTTGCTTTTCACTTTCCTAAGTAGCTTTTTTTATATTGTGTTGCTTCTATAACACTTTAAGTAGTGGTATGGTTTTATTTTACAACTACTTCACTTCTTGAGCCAGAACCCATATTGGTTCTTCCTTATAAGTCAAGTCTGACTGTACTTAGATCTCTTCTATAGGTATTACATGTGATGGATCAGATTTATATCACCTAAGCATCAATACATGGAACACCTCATAGATCTATTGTAACTCAGGTGTTAAGGCTACCCTATATACCATTGGCCCCACATGTTCTATAAACTCATTAGGACAAATAAATCTAGGACTAAGCTTTGCTTTCTTGCCAAACCTAAGTACCTTCTTCTATGGTGACACTTTTAAGAAAACTTTCTTACCCACTTCATATTTTATATCCCTTCTTTTCAAATCAGCATAGGATTTCTATCGATCCATGGTAGCTTTCAATCTCTTTTTTATAACCTTGACTTTATCCTTTGTATCCTTGATCAAGTCAGTTCCCTTGATCTTACTTTCACTCACTTCACTCCAACAATGAGGAGTTCTGCACCTTCTACCATATAGTGCCTTATAAGGTGCCATTCCCAAACTAGCTTGATGACCGTTATTATACAAAAATTTAGCCAAAGACAAGTACTATTCTCGGCATCCTTTGAACTTTATCACATAGCTATGTAACATGTCTTTGAATACTTTTATCACCCTTTCTAATTACCCATCTGTTTGAGGGTAAAAAGTTGCACTGTATGTCAGTCTAATACCAAGAGCTTCATGTAACTTCTCCTAAAACCTGGCAGTGAATTGAGCTAAAATGATGGCTATCAATATACCATAGAGTCTCATAATTTCCTTAATATGCAATCATGCTATCTTCTCCAAGGAGTATTCCATTCTCACAGGAATAAAATGTGTTATCTTTGTCAGCCTATCTATAATTATGCTTATAGCATCATACTTGTTCCTAGTTAGTGGTATTCCTATCACAAAATCCATGGTAACCTTCTCCCATTTCTATTTTGGTATTGCTATAAGATGTAACAATCTAGAAGAAACTTGATGCTCAGCCTTTACTTTCTAACATGTTGAACATTGGCTATATATTCAACTATGTCACACATCATCCTGATCACCAATATTGAGGTTTTAAATCCAGAGGCATCTTTATACTACCTAGATGCATGGAATAGAGAGCTTCATGTACCTCTTTCAAAATCTATGTTCTCAAGCCATTTGTATTAGGTACCCACAACCTACTATGGTAATATAAACATCATTTCTCTCCCTACTCAAACTTCATGGTGTACTCCTCTTTAACTTTACTGATAATTTGCACAAGTTGTACATCTCGTGTCTATATCTCTTTTATCTACTGCTTAAAATTAGGCTTACACTATAGTTCATCTAAAATGGCTTCTTTCTCTATATATTCCATTCTAACATTCATTGCTCTCATTGTCACCATGAACTTTTGGCTCAATGCATCTATAACTACTTTAGCCTTTCCACGATGATAGTCCGTTAGGCAATCATAATCCTTGATTAATTCTAACCATCATCACTGCCTTAAGTTTAACTTCTTCTGGGTGAGGAGATATTTTAGACTTTTATTATGACACGCCTTACCAGACTACTTAAGAAATCCAATAGGTGATGCACTTTCTACCAGGTCATATATCCTTACATTGCTTTAGCTGTACACTCCTTAAAACTTGAAGACTATTTTAAAACTTTATTAGATGTTGCTTAGGTTCTCAGTCTAACACTTAAAAATTTTCATATGTGGTTTAATAGACCTAGAAAACCCATATAGACATTCTACATGTTAAAAAAAATTGGGCAGAATAATGGCTACCTGGTTGACATGCCGAAATTTTTGTTTTTTCACTTGTAAAAACACTTTTATTAATAACAATATAATTTTACCTCTTTCTAAACCCTTTTAGTCCCCTAATCAACCTTATCACACATCAATGACACATAACCACCACAAAAGGCCTCGGGCCCATAGTTATCAAAATTCATAAAAGCAAGCCATCTAGGTGAACCACTTATTTATATACATCACACCCATCATTTATATATACAGACATAAATAGCCTCTAAACATGCTAAACCCATAACTTACAATGTTTACATGAGTGCTAACTTAACAAAAAAAAAAGGAAAAAGACTCTATATACCCTTCAAAATTTGTGCTACTATAATGCATAATCTTTGAGGCTAAACTGCTTAACTTTGCAACTTGTACACCAATACACTGAGTATAAAACTTAGTGGTGAATTTAAGGTATTTAAAACAAGTTATATGTAATGGTTCACATGCAATAACAATATGATAGTTAATATGCAGTGTGTGGATGGTATATCAGTTAATTTATCAATTCTAGGCGATTTACCACATTTTCCAAATAAGTACCATAATGCCAGTATGATAATTCCATTTAAATTAATTATTTAGTAAATTACAATCAATCAAGTCTATATATTAATTTAGTTTAAATTTAATAAGCCTAACTAGATAGGTTGCACCCAAGACACTAGACTAAGAGGGAACTGAAAAGCTATGTAGTGGCCCAAATTCTAAAGCTCGACTGCTGCACCGGCCTAGTTGGATAGTAGGGATCAGCTCACTTGAACCTCCCAACTAGACAAGAGATAGCAGGGATCAGTCCATAGAACTCCTAATATCTCAAACAAATCAACCACTAATCATATTATGGATAGTAGGGATCAATCCGTAGATCTCATAATATCCAAAAATCACAGTAAGAAAATTCAGTGGATAGTAGGGATCAGTTTGTAGACATCCCAATATCGAGATAATCATCAACATCAAACACTTCTAAAGGATAGTAGGGATCAATTTGTAAACCTCCTAATATCCAAAAAATTATAGTAATTGTCTAGCAACTGCTAATCCCTAAGTTGACTAGTCAACCCATGTAATGGTTGTCTAACTAATGGGCCATCTGACCTTATTTCATGTCCATTTACTTATTAATCATCATATTATAATATTTAAAAGTGAAAAATAGGTAGTTATGAATTTATTTTGATAGTCAAATTTTGACCTATATAGTTATAGGTCATTTTTTGCCCTACTAGACATTTATAGGTCAACTTTTCTATGTCATTTTAAGTCACTTTCTTATCCATAATTAAGTTCCCATTAATTCTAGTGTAAGCAATTATTTTAAACCCAATTTCATTCATGTTCAAGACCATACATTGTGCATAAGTTTTTAGGTAATTTTACTAGACAATTATAGGTCATTTTCATATTTTACGTATGCCATTATAGGTCAAAAATAGGTTTTTTTCACGTCATTTTCCTATGCCAATTGGTCCCTCTTTTATTCCTGATCACAAGCCTAAAGCCACCTCAAATTATATATACCAAATAACCTTGAAAGAGGTTTCAAATTCATGTCATATAAGCCTTATAAAAAGTCTAAACTTGAGGTTTGAATTGCATACCAATTTAGGTACATTTTGAGGTCAATTTCACTATGCCATTTTAGGCCATTTTCAAGTCTCTTTTTAACTACTTTCCAAACTTAAATGCCATACGAACATTTATACATTTTCAAGTCTTCTTACTCATACATGTTCACCTATCTCATGCCAAATGCATATTATGTAACACATGCTAATTATACCATGCCATTGTCACACACACTTACCATGCCATGCCATATGTGAAATTTACCTCACATACCTCTCGGCCAATGTTTGGCAATGGTCATATACGTTCTTTTCTTCACAATTTAATCACACATAAACATGCAATGACATTATTTAAGCATACATATACACACACCATGCACATATCATACAAACTAAGCCATGGCATGCCTTATAGATGCCTTGGCCATACCAAGCACGCACATACACACAAAAGCTTTATTTCAACAAATTCACCACATACACTTATAATACCATCTCTAACTTGCCAATTCCCATTCAATATGTCATGTTAACTTGCCATACACCTATATTACATCTTAAGGGCACCTCTCGGCCAACTAAGGCATAATATCAACCCTTCTATTTCTCACTATACACATGCATAATTAAACATTTCTATGTCAAACACACTAGAAACCATCACTTTTCCACCTAATTCAAACCATACACTTAGAACACACACCAACCTCTCTGCCAAAGTGAGGCTTTAACCATTTCTTCATTTTTTCCACCAATGCAGCATACATATCATTCATTTAACATAGAATAAACCTTCATGTAAGCATAACACACCATTATATATTCAGTAACCCCTAAAACCATAACATCCATACAAGTTTTCTAGACTAATTGCTTATGAATTCTAAATAGCATGCTTTCAATACATTAAATTCACATACCTTTCTAACAAGTAAGGCTTTTTCTACACTTCAAGCTTGTGAATTGCCTTGTTGCACCTCACTTTTCCTCATTCCCCTATACACGCCTCTTCCCCTTAAAAAATCCATAAAAAATTCTATAAGTTCCCAAATGAAATTCCATGAACATAGGCATTCTTAGATTGCTAAAATCCTCTAGGAAATAAAATAAAAAGGGAGGAAACACTTACACACACAAAGTTGGTTTCCAAGCACCCTTTATTTACCCTTGAGGACTCTTTGAATTTTATTGAATTCTATAGACATCTATGGCCTTCAAACCCTTCAAAAATCAATTTGTAACTTATTAATTAGATTTTTTATGCTAATTAGTTGCTGGTTTAGGCTTGAGAAGCCATAGAAATAGGGGACCGAAGGTAAAAATGGTGTTAAGAATGAGAGGAAGAAGAAAAGCAGAAAGTGGAGGTGGGTGGGGTGGTTATGCCAAGTAGGTAGCTAGATGTCACAAAGGAGCATTTATGGTGGTGGGGGTGGCCCGGGTAGTGACACAAGTTACCCGAGTGCCCCAAAATTGCTTAATTTTGATAGAAATTTTAGGGAATTTTAAAAATTCACTCGGACCTCTAAAAATTGTTATCTTTGTTTTAAAAATCCTTGATTAGTCCCATTTATAGGGTCATAAAATTTTACTACCAAATTCCCTTGCAAGACAGTTTACTAATTACCTCGATTTATGTGTAAAAACTAAAATTAATAAAAAGTTGCAAATGACCTCAAAATTTAAAATTTTCTTTCAACAATGGACTTAAGGGAATTTTTTTCCTTCAGGGTATGGTATTTTCAAGTCTATTCAAGCATATCTTGGGTCATACCTAGCCTAAATCCATCTGAGGCTACAACTCACTAGATTATAGCCTAAAATAATTTATTGGTTTGTAAAATCTTTAAATTAAGTCATTTTTAAGCTCCTCAAAGTTTTATGACAAGTACACCCCACCTTGGGCCTTATAAAGATAACCCGACACTCTAGGCACACTTTATGAGCCTCGGAGGTACTGTTCATGGAGCCTTGACTCACGGGCATTATATTTATTATTAGTGTAGATGTAACATTTTTCACCATACATTTAATGCCTCTAGATTTTTAATGCAGAAATAATTATAGCCAAATCTATATCATGAGTAGGATAATTCTCCTTATATGACTTTAGCTACCTAGAAACATATGCTACTACCTTACCCTCTTACATTAGTACACATCCTAGTCCATTATATGAAGCATCACTATAAATGACAAAGTCCTTGCCCTATTCAGGTTAAACAAGGATAGGTGCTTTAGTGAACATTGTCTTCAGTCTATCAAAACTCTCGTGACATTTTTCATCCCATTAAAACTTTACATTCTTCCTTATTAACCTAGTAAAAGGTGCTATAATCAATGAGAAATCCTTTACGAATCTCTTATAGTAACTAGGTAATCCTAGGAAACTCTATATCTTAGTCACATTCCTGGGAGGTTCCTATTCCAACATAGCTTTAACCTTATCGAGTTTGACTCTGATGCCTTCTACTAACACAATATGGCTTAGGAAAGCCACTTCATTCTTGAAGAATTCACATTTACTCAGTTTTGTATATTATTACTTCTCTCTCAAAGTCTGTAACACTACTCTAAGGTGTAGTTCATATTCCTCAATGGTCTTAGAATATAATAGAATGTCATCAATAAACATCACTACAAATGGATCCAAATATGGTTGAAAACCCCAGTTCATTAAACCCAAGAAAGCTGTTGGAGCATTAGTGAGTCAAAATTGCATCACTAGGAATTTATAATGCCTATATCTATTTCTAAAGGCAGTCTTAGCTATATTAGACTATTTAATCCTCATTTGATGATATCCTAATCTCAAGTCAATCTTAGATAAGACACTATCACCTCGAAGCGGATAAAAAAGATCATCAATCCTAGGTAAAGGATATTTATTTTTCATAGTCACCTTGTTCAACTTCTTTTAATCAATACACAATCGAAGCAACCCATCTTTTTTCTTTAAAAAGAGCAAGGTGCTCCCTATGGTGATATATTAGGTCTTATAAAGCCCTTGTCTAATAATTCTTGCAACATTACCTTCAGTTCTTTCAACTTTAAAGGTGTCATTCTATATGAGGTAATAGACATATGCGAGGTACTAGGATATACTTCAATTTCAAAATTAAGCTCCCACTATGTAGGTAGTCCTAATAATTCTTTAGGGAACACGTTAGAAAATTCAACCACAACTGGGATCTAATTAATGTTAGTATGGGACTATTAGTGTCAATCACATGGGCTAGGTATGCTTCACAACCCTTACGAATGAATCGCCTAGCTATAATAGCTGAGATGAGGTCATTTAGGGAATTTCTCTCACCCACAACTATCATTTTCATGTCCCTCTGCATTATAAAGGGTAAGCCTCATGTGTTCATAGTTAACCATATCCCGGTGTTCAAATAACCAGTTTATATCAAAGATGATGTCAAATTTGCGAAAAGGAAGTTTAAAGAAGTCTGTAGGGAAAATCTATTTTTGGATCACTAGTGGATAGTGTCTGTATACATTATTTAGTGCCACACTCTATTTGATTGGATTGCTTACTTGAATGTCTATGCCTATAGACTCTGGTTCTAAACCCCAATCTTATGCTTCTATGGTGCAAATATAAGAGTAAGTAGATCCAAGATCTATTAAAGCAAAATTTTGTGCATTAAATAAATAAGAAGTACTAGAAATGATATTCAAAGCCTCTGCACTTCATGAGCTTTGATGGCATATAGTACGGCTAGAGCTCGTGCCTCTGACCTTATCCCCTGACTAATACTCAGTTACCTCCGGTCTATCTTTATCCCCTATTATGGTGTACTACTGATGTCTAAGTCTAGGCAGCTTCTATCTACCTCTGAGGATAATTCCTTTAATAATGGTCTTTAGTCCCATAAGTGAAACACTCTCCTCTTCTTATCTACCAACATTGACCCCAATGTCTTCTAGTACAAGTCTGGCAAGTTAGGGTGTATCCTTAGGTTCTAATTTTGGGGCACTAGATGTTCGTTGTGGTGGTTTAGTCCTAGAAACATAAGCCTAACTAAACCTCTATAACTAGGGTTATTTTTATGATTATTGCACTAGTTGAGACTGAGACTGGGATTCCCTCTATGTCTTACTAGCTCCAAGTGTTGAGGTAGCCTAAGCTAGTGTGAAAAGCCTTCTTCTTTAGAAAAAATCCCTCTTTTCTTGTAACATCTCTTCCATATCATAAGCCACTACTACCAAAATTGCAAAGTATGCAACCTTTGAGTTGGGTATTTACATGTGTAACTCTATATTAAGGCTTTTTAGGAACCTCTTGTAGCTTTCCTCTTCGGTAGGTATAAATTCCTCTGCATATCGACTCAATCTTGCAAAATCTTTCTCATATTCTGACACAGATCTTCTTCCCTACTTCAAGTCTAAGAACTCTTGTCTTTTCTTATCTTTATAAGATTTTAGGATATATCTCTTCTTAAACTCTTGTAGAAAGAATTTTTAGGTTACATCTACTGCTACTTTCCTTTTCTTGGTTGCATCCCACCAATGGAAAAGCTTCTTATTAGAGAAGAGAGGTAAAAAACTTTAGACTTTCCTCTTCTATGCATTCTAACTGTTCTGAAATTCTAACTGTTCTTTCCAACTAATACTCTGCTATGGCTATATCATCTTCACCAGTTCTAAGAAAATTTATTGCTCACATCTTTTTAACTCTCTTCAAATGTGCCTTCTATGGTTGTAGAGTTTATGATATTTTTCCCAGGGACGAGAGTGGTTAGTGAAGTTACCACCTGGCACTACATCAGGACCTCTGATCTTTTGTACCAAAAAGGTTTAGAATTTAGATCTTATTTATGCCTGAAGAATATACCTTCTTGTATATTGTAATGTTTACTAACCCCTTTTTAATCAAGCATGCATTATATTTAAAGTATTTATGTCACCTTTTCATGTAAAGAAAGTATAATGTGATATTAAAGAATACAACAAACATATTTCTATATCTAGAAAGTGGGTTATTGATTAGTTACTATTTGACCTGACAGTTAGCCATA
>CANXYI010174595.1:0-15435 GCA_948208565.1 Hura crepitans
CTAATTATATAGCTTTTTCATGGAATTTGAGTGGGATTAGGAGAGAGAAAGCTTGGTAAAAATGGTGGAAAGCTTGGTAATGGCATCGACCTAGGGGTTTTCTTGAGGTTGATGGTGGTTTGGTTACATGTGTGGTGTACACACATGTGAAATCTTTTATAGGTGATGGGTTAGACCCATTGGATTGGGCCAAATGGCCCCCAAACCAATTTTTAGCATTTTATGTCACTTTTTAGTTCAAAAATTCATAAAATATTCTATAGGTCTCAAAAAATTCCCATTCTAGTTTTAAAATTCCTCAATTAATGGGACTAGGGTCTAGATAAAATTTTAGGTCAAAATTCCACCATTTACTTTTTACACTATTCACGGCTAGAATAAAATATTCAAAAAAAATATCAGTTGACCTCAAAAAATTCTAATTCCTCCTCTATCATACTCAGTGGAATTTTTGAGGTTTAGGGTATGATATTTTCGAGACCATCTGGGCACATCCCGAGGCTATCCCAGCCCGACCTCATTTTAACTCCGTAAATAGTAGTTCTTAACCTAAATTGAATTATTGGTTCTACTAAAATTTTTAATTCATTTGCTTTCCCTATTTTTAGGCCCATCAAAGTTTTATGACCAATATGCTAGTCATCGGACTCAAAATGATGACCTGCACCACGAGGAATATCACTCGGGCTCGCCCGGTACTATTCATAAGACTTTGACTGTCGAGCGTTACAGCTATTGACTTTTTACTCAGGGCATCAGCTGCACATTGGCTTTGCCTAGATGGTAGTTAATGACATAGTCATAGTCCTTAAGCAATTCTAAATATCTCCTCTATCTCAAATTGAGCTCCTCTTGAGTAGGAAGATACTTGAGACTCTTATGGTTCGTGTAGATGAAACATCTCTCCCAATACAGATAATATCTCCAAATCTTTAAGGCAAAGACAATAGCAACTAGTTCCAAATCATGAGAAGGGTAGTTCTTCTAATGAGGCTTGAGTTTCCTTGACGCATAAGCCACTACCTTACCCTCTTGCATAAGCCACTACCTTACCCTCTTGCATAAGCACACATCACAAACCATTGTGGGATACATCACATAGTCTTTTCTTGACACAGGCTATGTAAGAATTAGAGCTTTAGTCAATATGGGCTTCAGCTTTTCAAAGCTTTCCTAGCATTTGTTAGTCAACTTAAACTTGGCATTCTTCTATAGTAGTTTGTTTAGTAGAAAGGCTACAAAATTGTCTGTAGTATCCTACTAAATCTAAAAAGCTCCTGATCTTTTTTGTATTCTTAAATCGTTTCCACTCAACTATTGCTTCAATCTTTTTGGGATCCACTTTCACGCCATTAACAAAAATATGTGACCTAAAAATGCCACTTCTTCAAGCCAAAAGTCACGCTTACTAAATTTGGCATACAACTATTTCTCTCTTAGTTTGTGCAATACCAACCTCAAAAGCTCATCATGTTCTTCCTTGTTCTTGGATTATACCAATATATCATCCATGAACACTACTATGAATTGGTCCAAGTAAGGATGAAAGACTCAGTTCATAAATCCATAAAGGTTACTAGTGCATTCATCAAGCTAAAATGTATCACAAGGAATTCATAGTGTCTATATCTTATTCTGAAGGCAGCCTTATGCACATTTATAGCTTTAACCTTTAACTAGTAATAGCCTGATCTAAAGTCTACCCAATCTAAAGTCTATCTTTGAAAATACACTTGTTCCTTTAAATTGATCAAATAGGTTATTAATCCTTAGAAAAGGGTACTTATTCTTCACAGTTAACTTATTCAATTATCGATAGTCAATACATAGCCTTATAGACCCATCTTTCTTTTTCACAAACAACGCTAATGCACACCATGGTGAGACACTGAGGTGTATTTAACCCTTCTTTAGCAACTCTTGTAACTGTATCTTTAGCTCTTTTAATTATATTAGTGCCATTCTACAAGGTGCAATAGATATTGGCATGACATTTGGCACCAATTTAATTCCAAACTGGACTTTTCTTTCTAGCGACAAACTTGGTAGATCATTAGGAAAGACATCCTAAAATTCTCTCGTAGTGAGTATGCCTTAAAGTTCAAGTGTTATTCTTTTGGTATCCCTCATATGACTTAGATATGCTTGACACCCACTTTTCACCATCTTTCTTGCTACTGTAGCTAATTTCACATTAGAAGGGAAATTAAATCTCTCTCCCACAACTATTACCTCATCATTATCAAATGCCTTAATAGTTATCCTCTTAAGTCTATAATCCACTATCACCTGATGTTTAGACAACCAATCTATCCCTAGCATCCATCGAATTCATCAAAGGGTAGCTCAATTAGGTCTACTAAGAATTAACACCCTTAATGGCTTAGTAGACAGTTTCTGTGCACTTTGTTCACAACAACGCTATACTATAAAGGATTAGTAACTAAGATCTCATGTTCAGTTGGTTCAATCTCTAAGTTCCACTTTCATGACAATATAGTACAAGTGTATGAATGAGTAGACCCTAGGCCTATGAATGCATGTAGAATAGTATCAAAGAGAGAAAATGTACCAACTATTACATTTGGGGCATCCTCCTACTTTCTAGCTCGAATTGCATAAGTGCATGTAAGGGCACATAACTGGTTTTTGCACTATCTTAGAGGTAGTTTTTTGAGCACCTCTACAGTTGTCTTGCCTCTTAGATCTCCTACTAGTTATTGGAGTTGTTATAGCCTCTCTCGATTAGTCACTATTCTCCTGCATCAAAGGGCAATCTTTGATCTTGTGGTCTATGAACCACACATCTCAAGCAATCTCCTAACATCTTCTAGTATGTTGCAGCATGTATCTTGCCATAATGCAAACATGATCGAGTTGTGGCACCTCTATCAATTGAGCCTAAAACATTAGCTACTGATGCTGCTCCTCAGTTTCCCTTACTGTTACTAGGGTTCCTTGCTGTTGAACTCGATGCAGTTTTGCCCTCCTATTTCTTACTGGTCGTGTAGTTTTTGTTTCCTTGCCCTTGACTCCTCTTATTCTATCCTCTATTCCTTCTATTTTGGTTATGCTTATTAATATTATAACGCCCTAAAATAATTACCAAAAATATAATATGGTTATAAAGACTAAAATGGTAATTTTAAAGTTTTGAACATGTTTTTATCAAGGCATAAAAGTTTTTAAATGAAAGACTGGATATGTAATTATGCATCTTAAAAAGGTTTTTATGGTAGTTTAACTTAAAGGACTATAGGCCACTAGATGAAAGGCAAGATGAAATCTTAACCATCCATTTGAGGAGTATAAATAGCCTAAAGTGAATAGAAGAGAAAAGAAAATTGATGTTTTTTTCTTCTCCCTCTTTCTGTTCATCTTCTCAAGGCATCTCTCTCAAGTAATTAGCTAAAATTCCTCAAGGTAAAATCCTTCGCACCATCTTCATCATCTTTTCTTTGTTTGAAGCTTGCTTTTGATTATTTTTTGCTATGTTTTTGGTATGTTTTATGTTCATTTGAAGAAGAAGAAAGAGTAAAAACATCAAAGGTCATATCGAAAGGCAAACAAGTTATGAAAGAGTAGAATGAAATGCTAATCATCCCTACGCATTTTTTAAAGTATACGCATAAGCTTAATTGTGTTTGTCTACTATGAATTGGTGAATTTGTTGTTAGGGTTCATATTTGGATATTATTCTAAAATTTAATGATGAATTTTAGGTTAGAATCTATTGGTAATTATTGTGAATAAAATTATGATGATAATTTCATGATTTAGGACTGATTGGTTAAGTTTGTAAAAGAAAAATCATAAGAAAATCAAATTTCAGAGTTGCAGAATAGCAAGCCTCATGGCCATGATCCCCTTAGGTCTCACGGCTGTGAACCCTTATAAGATTCGACCAACTTATGGATTTTTGGAGGCCTCATGGCTGTGACCCCTTCCTAGTGACATAAAATATGATTTTTAAAATGCTATTTGAATTGTTTTCGAAGGCTTTTAAAAGAACACTTCATACTAATGTTTTGAACCATATTTTTAACATGTTTAACTTTTGAAAACACATGATTTTGATACGGTTTTTAAGTTAAACTTACAGTGAAAATGTGTAATATGTATTGCATCAAGTGAGCATGTTTATTATCTAAAAATGCTTTAAATGTATACTTTGAACTATATGAGGTATTGAGATTAATGATGTGTTTAATAAACCATAAGTACCATATGAAAGTGTATGGACCTTGATTATATGTCCAAGTACTTAACTATATCATGTTGTCATCATATGACTATAAAGACATGTAATTGAGATTGGCATGTTAGTGATCTCAAAATATGTGAATAAGAATGCTATATGTGATATGCTATGAGTAATGTGAATTTTAAGGCTCCTAAGCCAATGTGATTGTATGAGATATATGTGAAGTCAATGAGACTATAATTGATACATGTGGATGGCCTTGACATGGCAAGATAAATGAAAGAAATGAACTTAATAGGATAAACATTAAGCCCATGTATTGTTAGACTAGCATTAGTGTTTAGATGGTTAGCATGCCAATAAGGATTAGCAATACTACATTTAATTTCTATCACCTCTAAGGCAATCATTCTGGCGAGTGCAGTTGCATAAGGTCAGCAATCACTACACAATCATTCTATATGGGTACAACCACATAAGATCAACAATCACTATACATATTTCTATATTATGTGTACAGCCATTAGGTCTAAGTAGTGGACACTATACAACTATGTGGTGGGCACAAACATGTAAATTCAGTGATCACTGTGCATATTTATTTTTATGTTTATGGCTATATAAGTCCAGTAGTCACCATATAGCCCATTATCTAGTCTAGTGTTTATAATGTATATTAGGCCCCATTACCCAATCTAGTAGGTTTAGTGTATATTAGGCTATTAAGTGATAATATGACTAATGATGTTAATTGTATAAAGTGAAAGGACATATGATAACTAATGGCATATACATGAAATGGAAAAATCTTATATATGGATTATATAAGCTATATGTAAGTATGTTAACATGAAAAGGTTATATGTTCATTATGCTATAACCAAACATATCTTTGACCACCTCCAAGGTAAGAAAGGTAAGTTCATGAATTGTCTATGCAAGTGTATGTGGCTAATTGTGATGAGATATGCCTATGAGATATATTTTGAGATATTGTGAATATATGCACTTGTATGTGCTTTATGTGTTGTTTGGTAGTAAACATGATTAGTTTATGTACCACTAAGCAAGTTGGGCTTAGCATGTTGGTGTTTCCATACATAGCTTAAACTTTTAGAGTGCAATGAAGAAAGCTTTACAAGTGGAGATCGGCAGCTGCATTTGCATTCTTTTCAAGCTCATTTTGTTAAGCATTTATTCATTCTTTTGTTGGATTATTTCTTTTTATAGATCTTGCGGAAGGATGCAATTAAAGGATTTTTAGCTAGTTTTGTAAATCCTTATTTTATATTTTATGATAAATAATTTTCTTTTTATCAATATTTGTTCATAGTATGTTTCATGTGAATGCTGTCAAGTGATATAAATGTGAGAAGTATGAGATGTGCATATGAATGAGTTTCTTAGAAGTGTGATCATTTTAGTTCTGGTGCCTTAGGCACATAATATGGCATTCCTTCTTTTTGATATCTTTAAATGTTAAGAGCAGGGGCGTCACATAAATTGTTCATTCAAACTGATGTAAGGCTTTAAGGCATAATAAAATATCTTTTTTTTTCTTTTATTGTTTTAGCATTTTAATTGTGACACCTTTTACTCGATCCATCTTCAAACCGACTAAAAGGCGAAACTTTATTGATTTATCTTCTTAAAATCCTTCTATAACTACCCTTTTTGTCTTTTTACTTATCTAGGTTCTTGTATAACAGATGAGGAATGGTTAACATGCTTATTAATCTTAGGTGAACCTATTTATGAGTTCTTGTTACCAAATTAATTGCGGGTCATATTTTAACAAAAATCCAGTAGCATAATGGTTGTCTAGAGAGAAAACCAAAAATTTTGACCTGTAATAAAAACACTCTTATAGTCCATTCAACATTCATTCTACTTTATAGGGTCTCTCTGACCTACCACATACATTTTTCATTAACACATCTTCAAGCATCTTCACACATCTCACGCATACATACAAGCATTATTAACACATTCTATATGTTAATAATTTACACAACTTCAAACCTAATCTACCCTAACCTTTACATGAGTGCCGCTAAATTTGTAATAAATGAAAGGCATATACCATAAACTCAGCTATTCGAGGTTACTATACTACTACTATTCTGAGGTTGACTGCATGTACTATCTATAACCTATACATCAAAAAATTGATATGCTAAGCATACTCTTAGTGGTGAATTTAATGATCTATGCATTCTATCACATGCAAATGAATCACACAAACATGTAACGTATTTCAACTATAAATAATCTTACCTCATAATTTCTATGCCATACTTATATAGAGGAATATCCAAGTCATTTCATTAATAGTTTATAGTAAATTTACCTGGATCATTCATTTCTTTTATATTGCCATCATTTAAGTTTAAAACATGTTCATAATATCATTATTTATGTTCTAGGTCCATAGTTGAGAGACTATGCTTTAAACATTGGATATTGGGATTTAAGATTGTGTAGGGACCCATATTTTAGACCATGATGGCTGCACCTATCATAACATAACATATCATGATCATCATCAATGTGTGGGGGTTCTCATCTCGAACCTTGACAACTACACTCATCATATAAGTTATGCAGTGGACTGCATTTTGGACCTCAATGGTTGCACCCGTCATAACATAAAATATCATAAGCAGATGTATAGTGGCCCTTATGGACCTTATGGTAACTGCACCCACTCTAACATCTCATCATATAAATCATCAATCATAAAATGTGTGAGGGTTTCTATCTAGAACCTTGATGGCTGCACCCATCATTGAAGGGGACACCTAGTGTCCTAGTATCTACTTGCTCCTAGCTGATCGGTCAACCTATCCAGTAGGTGGTCTAACTAATAAGTGCCTTAATTTTATTTCTATTTATTCATTTACTTATATCTAGTCATTTTTATCATTTTAAGTCAATTAAGTTACCATCTTACTCAGGTTGTAAGAACTCATTCTAATGTAATGTTTTCTCATCTTGACGTGCTTTATTACTTATTTTCATTTCATTTACCATTTCATGTTTCATACCATATAATATCATATGTATACTTTTATTTAACCATAACCTCAATGTTACTTAATTTCCACCCTTAAAACACCATTCGACCAGACATGTTTATGACCAATATGATACAATTCTGTAACATTAGTGATTTCTCCCTTTAGTTATAATTTTTTGGTCTGATTATATGCCGTCAAGTAAGGTCCACACAAAATACTCTCATAATAGATCACTCGGCCACTAAGTTCTTTTCCATCTTAGTTACTTTTCTTCCTAATTTCTTAGTCTAATTATTTCTATAACATCTAATTAAAGTCACCACACACTAATTACACTTAACCTTAATTGTAAGCACACGATCACTTGTTTTAACCCATTTGGCCATTAAGCTATTCCCCTAGTAAAATTTATTTATCTTTAATTTTTTATTCAAATCATGTTCACAACATCTAATTAAGGTCAAATTCATGTTAATTACACTTAGTCTTAACCATCCACACACCCACTCATGAGACAAACCATTAGGCCACTATGTTTATTTACATGTATCTTTCTTTCCTCATTAATTTCTCATGTTACATATGCTTAAACAATCACCTAGCATTGCTCATACATTAATCATCTCTGAATACATGCAATTACACACATTCCATATATGACAAACACATGTGCACACACTTGAAATGTATAATTAAATGAAATTCAATATATATATCATTAAATTCACTTATAGTAAATCTCAAGGCACTACATAATCACTATTTAAGCTTTTTCTTTAGCTTTCTTTATCACATTGTCTCCTTTCTCTATGACCATAATAGTTTTAGAATTAGAAAAATTCAAATTAAATTCCTAATGATTCCAAACTTGAAATTAAACCTAGAATTATCTATTTGACATGGAATCCCACCTTAGAAAAATGAGAAACTAAGAAAATGAGCACTTACATTCACTTTTGACACTATTCACCAAAGGTTGACATCACTTAAAATAAGCTTGTTCTTATTTTGCTTACTAAAATAGAGATTAGAAGGTGGTGGAGGTAATTTTTATGGTGAAATTTGGTGTAATTATGTGTGGTTAAGTGGTTGAAGGAAGAAAAAGAAAGGGAAGGGAAGGCCTTTAATGGCATCAAGTAAGGGTGGAAGAAGAAGGAAGAAAGATGTGTTTAATTAGGCTAGGATACTTTTGTTTATATGGGAAACAATGCGTAGATATTGAACAAGTGGCATGTCTAATGGCTAAGATTTTTTCTAATGCTTATTCTTCCCTAAAAATTAATTTTGTGAGTTACCTACATCATTTTAGTTATCTTTTTATGCCACTAATTAGCAAAATATGCATTTAGTTACCTCATAAAAATCATAATTTAATTCCAAGAGAAACTATTTATTTTAAACCCTTATGTTATTATTTAATTCCGTTTAATTACTTCCCGATGTCAAAAAATTCCAAAATCAGTGCCATTGACTTAGTTAGAATTTTTGAGCAATAGGTTGTGCTATTTTTGGATTATTTTGCACACTTTTAAAATATTGAATCATTCAACTTTAACTAGGTTACTATTCTTAAAACACTACAGGAAAAACTTTACTTGCAATTTTAACCCTTTAAATGAATTCAATTTCATTCCAAATTTCACCCATAATTATGTTATAATTAATACTTTCATTCAATAATATTAGTGCATCCCAGGTCTTGAGAAATACTATTCAATGTTTGGAAGTACTATTCATAACATCGAAAATTTCAGGCATTATAGTTTTTCCCCTACTAAAATAATTTCTTCCTTGAAATTACCTGGTTGAAATAAATGTGGATATATAGTCTTTATCTATTCTTCACTTTTCCATGTGGCTTTTTTAGTTTTATGGTGTCTCCATAGTACTTTTACTAATGGTACCACCTTGTTTCTCAATTTTTAACTTCCCACTCTAGAATTCGTACTGGTTCCTCTTTGTAAGTTAGATCTAGTTGTACCTTGATTTCTTCCATTGGTATTACATAAGAAGCATTAGACCTATATTGCCTTGACATAGACATATGGAATACATTGTGAATTTGCTGTAACTTTGGTGGCAAGGCTAATCAATATGCTACTAGTCTTATACATTTTGTGATCTCATATGGACCAATAAATATCAAGCTCAATTTTCCCTTTTTACCAAATCGAAGCATCTTTTTCCATGGTGATACTTTAAGAAACACTTTCTCACCAACTTTATATTTAATGTCCTTTTATTTTAAGTTGGTATATGACTTCTATTGGTTTGAAGTAGCCCTTAGTATTTCTCTGATAACCTTAACCTTCTCCTCAGCATCTCTGATCAAATTAGGTCCCATCAATTTATTCTCACCTAACTTATTTCAACAAAGTGGGTTTTATATTTCTTGCCATACAACGGCTCATATAGAGCCATGCTAAGCTAGCTTGAAGGCTATTATTATACATAAATTCAACCAAAGGTAGATACTAGTCTCAACTTCCCTTAAATTCTATGGCACAACCCTGTAACATTTCTTCAAGCATTTGTATGACCCATTTAGATTGTTCATTTGTCTGTGGGTGAAAGTTGTACTAAAGGTAAGACAGGTACCTAAAACATATGTAATTTCCTCTAAAATCTAGAAATAAATTTTGGGTCTTGATCAGATATAATAAAAGATGGTATATCATACAATCTCATAATCTTGTTTATAAATAACTGTGCCAACTTCTCTAGAGGGTAATCCATTCTAATCAGTGTGAAATATGCTATCTTGGTTAAATGGTCTACAATCACCCATACAACATCACATCTGCTCCTAGTCATAGGCAATCCCATAAAAAAATCCATTGTAACTCTCTCTTATTTCCATTCTAGAATTGCTAAAAGATGAAGCAATCTAGAAGGAATTAGACGTTCAACTTTCACCTATTGACATGTAAGGTATCGGGATATGTACTCAGCCACATCTTGTTTCATCCCTAGCCATTAGTACTATAGTTTAAGATCAAGACACATTTTTATGCTCCCAGGGTGTATAAGGAGCATCATATGCCTCCTATAAGATTCTACTTCTAATTTTCTCCACCTCGGGTACATAAAAACTATCATGGTTATATAGGCATTATTCTATCTTGATCTCAAATTCCCTAGCCTTCCTCTCTTTGACTTGACTCATTATATGCATGAGGTGGCTATCTTAAGTTTGTGCTCCTTTTACTTACTGAATCACATCTGACTTCACATGTAATTTGGCTAGGATTGCACCATCCTTAATGTACTGAAACTTAGTATTCAATGCTTTCATAGTTACTATGCACTTTCGGCTTAAAGCATCTACTACCACATTGGCTTTCCATGGATAGTAGTTAATCAAAAAGTCATAGTATTTTGTTAGTTCCATCCATCACTATTGTCTCAGATTCAATTCTTTTTTATGTGGGAGGTATTTTAAACTTTTATAATCTATGTATATGTAACACTTTTTGCCATATAGATAATGCCTCCACACCTTCAAGTTAAAAACTATTATAGCCAATTCTAGATCATGTATTAGATAGTTCCATTTATATGGTTTCAGCTATTTTGATGCATATGCTATTACCTTTCCATTTTACTTTAGTACGCATCCAAGTCCATTATGTGATGCATCACTATACATAACTAAATGCTTCCTCGACTCGGGCTATGTGAGGATGGGAGCTTGAGTCAACATGGTTTTTAGCTTGTTAAAGGTTTCTTGACATTTATTATCCCTCACAATTTTCATGTCTTTCTATAACAAACATGTCATGGGAGCAGCAAGCATAGAAAACCATTTGACAAATCTTCTATAATAAGAAGCTAATGCTAAGAAACTCTGAATCTCTATTACATTTCTAAGAGCTTTCCATTCTAATATAGCTTTAATCTTACTTGGGTCTGCTCTGATACCATCGGTTGATGTAATATGTCCAAAAAAGGCTACTTCATTCAACGAGAACTCACATTTACTCAACTTGGCATACACTTCTTCTCTCTGAAAGTCTGTAA
This sequence comes from Hura crepitans, assembly GCA_948208565.1. Taxonomy (NCBI): domain Eukaryota; kingdom Viridiplantae; phylum Streptophyta; class Magnoliopsida; order Malpighiales; family Euphorbiaceae; genus Hura; species Hura crepitans. The sequence continues at coordinate 11,245 of CANXYI010174595.1, forward strand.
GACTAACCTCAAGCATTGCTCATGTTCCTCCTTGGTCTTTTAGTACACTAAGATATCATTAATAAAAACCACAATAAATTGATTTATGTATGGTTTAAAGATTCAGTTCATTATATCCATAAATGTTGTAAGGGCATTGGTAAGCTTAAATGGCATTAGTAAAAATTGATAATGGTTGTATCTGGTACATAAAGCCTTCTTCGGGATATCAGACTCCTTAATTCTCAACTGATGGTATCCTGATCTCAAATTAATCTTAGAAAACACACTAACTCATCGTAACTAATAAAAAAATAATTAATCCTTGGCAAAGGATACTTATTCTTGATAATCACTTTGTTCAATTGTCTATAATCAATACATAATTGAAGTGAGCTATCCTTTTTCTTTATAAAAAATATTAGTGCTCCCTCTGGTGAGACACTTAGTCTAATAAATCCTTTATAAAGTAAAACCTATAGTTTCACTTTTAATTCTTTCAATTCTATTAGTGCCATGTGATATAGAGTTATTGAGATAAATGCTATACTAGGGTACACTTTCAATCTTGAAGTTAAGCTCATACTTTAGTGGCAACCTTAGTAATTTATCTAGAAATACATTTGGAAAATCCAATACCATTGGTATCTGACTAAGGTCTAATTCTGCCTTTGTAGTGTCAACCATATGAGCTAAATATGCTTCACATCTTTTCTGTATCAACTGCCTTACTGTCACTACTAAAATAACATTAGATAAGGAATTTCATTCACTAACCACTGTCACCTCATTCCTATTAGCTGTCTTAAGTGTGAGTCTTTTTTACTTGTAGTCCACTATGGCTTTGTGCTTAAATAGCCAATTCATACCCAAGATAATGTCAAACTCATCGAATGAGAGTTTAATGAGATCTACCAAAAATACATGTTCTTGAACCATTAGAGGACAATCTCTATGTACTCTATTAACTATCACATTTCATCTAATTAGATTGCTAACCATAATATCTATATTCATAGGTTCTAGTTTTAACCCTTTATCTTGTACTTGTATAGTGTAAATATACAAGTGTGTAGATCCTAGGTCGATCAAAGCTAAAGTAGGTAATCCAAGTAGAGAAAATGTACCTATTATCACATCTAGTGCTTCAGCTTGTTCTCTGGCCGGGATAGCATAGTGTCATGCAGGTGCTAGAGTTTTAGACTCAGCATTTGATTGGTACAAACTCTATCACCTTTATTCTCTCTTGAACTTTTAATAGGTAAAGGTGAAAAAGGTTAAAGCTGAGTGATATCTTTTTATTTCTTAGGGTAATTCCTCTGGTAATGATCTTTAGACCCACACATAAAACATTCATCACACTTTATCTTTCAATTGATTCCCTCATATCTCTTTGTATAAGTCCCATATACTATTGGTGCACTTCTTACCATAAAAATAGGTGCATTAGTAGCTTATTATTGCTACTTAAGTCTAAACTATAATCCCTTTCCCAACTTCTATATTTAACTTTACATTTGGGATTATTGTGAGGCTTGGTTTCCTTTTATCTCTTGCCTACTTTAGGGGCCGAACTAGCTTGTCTTTAAGTAAAGGAGCTTTTCTTCTGAAAGGTCTCATTTCTTCCTTTTAAAATCTCTTCTATTACATATGTTACAACTACTAAAGAAGCAAATTCTTTAATCTTTGATGTAGCAATTTGCATTTGAATCTCAATGTTGAGGCCTTCTTACACCTTTTTTCTTCTATGGGAATAAATTCTTTTGCATATCTACTTAATTGAGCAAAGTCATTTTCATACTCATATATAGATTTTTATCCCTACTTTAACTCCAAAAACTCCTGTAGTTAACATGTGGATGCTTACTTAGGAAGTAAGTATATCGAAGACCCATAATGAGATCTTCATATGGATACTTAATCTATGTTAGTGAAAGTATCTCATTATATCAGCGGTGTAAGTATCTTTAGACTTGAGATTACAAACTATCTTAAATATGGAGTGAGGTACTTTAACTCTAAAGCTTTTACTTTTAACAAGAAGTATACATAGCAAGGTGCTTAGCTATGGCATGAAATATTTATAAATAAGTTAGTAATCAAGAAATGATTCACCACTCTGAATTTTAGTAGGGATTTTATCTCACAGTTCTAATGAGTAATCTTTATTTAGGATTCTTTGGCTAAAGTAAGATGCCATGTGTGAATGGGATTCACAAAGGGCATTTTTGGAATAAAGGTGAAATTATTATAACAATATGTCTAGGGCTTAATTAGATATACTTAGTTAAGCTATGAGTTGACACAAGTCCATACTCAAAATTGAATGAGGTAAAAGATGGTGAAAGGAGTTTATTGTATCATAAATGTATATGGAAGGGTGAAGTCAAACCACTTGACTTTCTAGCATGAAATGACTTCAAAAATTGAGAATGGTTCTCAAAAGTGAGAAGACAAATATGTGTTGGACATATATATTCCACCTCTTTTGATTGATGAAAATTCCAACTAGGAGTTAAAAGCTTTTTCAAAAGAACATGGGGATGGTAATATAATTGCCTCTATGTCTCCTAAACTTTAGAAAGAGCATGGGCATGTGATGCTCAAATCATCAAATATCATCTTATGAAATAAAAAATATGTGATATCTAAGACATCATTTCATTTGAAGATAATTGAGGACATTTCAAGAGTTGAAAGTGTTGGGCTTCAATTCCATAATTTTATGATATATTAGAATTAAGAGTTAATTTTATAATCATAAAAACATGGTAAATCTAATTAAGACTTTTTCTATTAGGAACAAAAATTATAGGGTAATTAGTTAAAAGCTTATGGAAGTGAAAAAAGACTAGTCCTAAAAGTAAGAACTGCAAAGCTTACCTTATGTCTTTAATGAAGAAGGAGTATGTGATACTTCAACTTCAGGTGTTAATATTTTTGAGATTAATACAAGTAAGGGTGATGTGGACCTATAGGTAGCAAATAGAGTAAGAGTTGCTACATTAGTTGTAAGAACATATCATTTGTATTTGCCTTTGGGACTTGTATTGGAACTTGATAATGATATGTTTGGCCTTGGGCCTATGAATGTGATTGATAAGCTGTTAAAAACTGAGTTAAAATTAGACTTAAAATTATCCTAGAATTGTATTTTGAAAAGTGGTCAAAATGACCTGTAACTATCGAGTTAACCATTACTTGAACCAAAAATGTCACTGGATAGAAAGTGTTAGTTTCCTAAGAACTAATGCTATGATAAATCATAACATATTAAACCTTGTATATTGGCAATAACATAACTTAATATTAATTTGGGATTTTTTACTCGAAAGAGCCAAAATGTGGCTATACTAGATTGGCTCAAAAATAAATTGTGAGATAAAATTTATAACTATTTGTTATTGGAATTTAAATATTATAAGAACATTTTTTTGTTAATAAATGAACTTTAAATGAGCTACTTGGCCCATTAGTTAGACACCCACTAGATGGGTTGATCGGTCAACTTAGGATTTTTTCAATTACTAGTTATCTGATGTTCAAGTAGTAAATTTTATTAGTGGTTGGAGAGGTCTACGGGTTGATTTCTATTATGTCACCCAGATGTTGAGATCTTATTTGTGGCTAGGGAGGCCTACGGGCTGATCTCTATTATGTCACATTTTTTATGATATTTATTTGTGGCTAGGGAGGCCTATAGGCTGATCTTCATTAAGTCATACAGATATTATTTAATTATGTCTGGAGAGGCTATAGGCTGATCTCCATTATGGCATATATGCCGGTGCAGCAGTGTAGGTCCAAAATAGGGACCACTGCACTAGTTCATTTTCCCTCTAGATCTAGAATTTTTAAGTGTCGCCTTCCTAGTCAGGCTAGTGAATTAAATTAAGTAAATGATAAAAATAGCTATGAAAGTACAATTAAGCATAATTGGATAGTATTTCCTAAGTAATTAATAAAATACGAACTAAAGGGTATTTTGGTCATTTTCCACATATGTTGTTACATAAATTGATTCATGTAAAGTATGCATGCTATGAATATTAATAACTACTCTAAATAATTTATGTGAGTCAAAAAGGCTATTTTATGACTTATAAATGCCTTAGGGTTATTTTAGTAATTTGGCACCATGTTATGTAAATTAAATCAAATAATAAGGTAAACTTAGTTATTAAACTGCACAGGTATATAAAAGGATATAGT
>CANXYI010174656.1:0-14272 GCA_948208565.1 Hura crepitans
CTTGATTCAACATGGTCGCAACAGAATTTATGAAAGTGGAGAAGGAGCGTATCAGGAAACGGCCTCGACTTGCCTGGGACGTGGGCCCATCTGAACCAGAGGTCGGTTCGATTTCAGTTCTTCAAATCCTGCTAGGGTCGGGGTTTTCTAAAGAGAATTTGGAGTCTCGGCGATCTTACAGAAAGTTTAGGATTTTAGCTCTTTAATGGTTTGACTGTGAATCAAAAGCACCCGCTTTGATAATCTGACTTTGGCTGGGCATGGTTTTGTTTGATTGGATCTTTGTAGGCACAAAGAGCTATGGTGATGAATCGAGTTGGAGGAGATAGGGCCTCAAGGCATGCTTCACCTCCGAGGAGAGACGATGATCGTGAAGGGCATTACGTGTTTATTCTTGGCGACAATCTTACTCCACGATGTAAGTTTATGTTTAAAGTCTAATTCTTTATTTTGTTCATGTTGGCGCACATTTGATGTAGATATAAATTTGGAATTTTGGAGCGTTTCTGTATTTGGTTACTTTGAACATACGCTGATTAAGATTTTTTTTCCTTCTCATTAATCCTGTATAACAGATAAAATACTCAGCAAAATGGGTGAAGGTTAGCAGCTGAGTGCTAATGATATCTACGAGATGTTAATTTTTGTGATTCTGCTTGTGCCATTCAGCAAATTGCTAGTGTTGTAGGCACTTTTGGCCGAGTTTTGGAATGTTGGGATCGGGAAACACGGGAATATGTAGCAGTCAAGGTAGTTCGTAGCATAAGGAAGTATCGTGATGCAGCAATGATTGAAGTTGACATACTACAACAGCTTTCTAAGACTGATAAAGCCTGTGCCTCACGGTACATATTCTCTGGGTTTCAGCTGGTAGAAAAGTTCATTGTGCATATCTCCATTCATCCCTGATTCGACGTCTGATCCTCCCACATGTTATTTCCTTTATGCAGTTGTGTGCAGATCAGAAACTGGTTTGATTACCGCAATCATATTTGTATAGTAAGTAATCTGCCGAAGCCTATCAATTGTTTCGAATTTATTTTTAATAGGAACATTGTAATTTCTGCTTTAATGAACAGCTAGAATCTTTACCCATCGTTTATGTGATGTTCTTTCTGATTATGAATTATAAGTTTATGCCTGCCTAAATGTGGATTGCCCCTCTTTGTCTTTAACCCTGTTATCTGTTAAGATATTGTGAGATGAACATAGTTGTTTCATTCAATTGTTGCAGCGCAAATGTGATTAGTCCAGATTGACTTGATTTATTACACTGGAAACTAAAAACAAATCTTCCTTTGATACCATTTCAATGGTGTTACCAGGTATTTGAGAAGCTTGGACCAAGTTTATTTGATTTTCTAAAGAGAAATAAATACTGCCCATTCCCAGTGGATCTTGTTCGGGAATTTGGACGTCAGCTTTTGGAATCTGTAGCATGTGTGTGGATAGTTCTTGCCTTCTGTTTTATTACTTTCATCATCTATCCTGACCAACCCTCCTGTTTATTACTGTGTATTTTATCCAGGGACAGCATTGCATTTGTTGTAACGTTTTTTTCATATGATTGTCATATTTGGCAGATATGCATGATTTACACCTAATTCATACTGACCTGAAGCCAGAAAATATACTCCTTGTATCTTCTGAATATATAAAGGTTCCAAGTTGCAAGGTATTTGGTCTTTTAATTGGAAAATAATGTCATTTTAGATTTGGGTGTAGAATTGGCTATAATGTTAAAAATTGCTTGAAATGATACAGAGGAATCCTTCAGATGAAACAAATTTCAGGTGCTTGCCAAAGTCAAGTGCCATTAAGCTGATTGATTTTGGTAGTACTGCTTTTGATAATCAGAATCATAGCTCCATTGTGTCCACAAGACATTACAGAGCCCCTGAGGTTATTTTAGGTAACTAGTTACTGCGTTTGCTTTTATGCATGTTCTGTTCTTATGCAAGCACATGAAGTCTGAGATTGGAGGCTAGAAATACCTAAGAACATGTTTTCAAGGAACAAGAAGAAAAGTGGAACAAAGTTCTCAGAGGCCAGATATTAGGTCTCCTTGGAAAAAGTAGTGTTTGATTGCCACTAGAAGTTGGCTTTCATGTGAGGCTTGTATATTCTTATGGACCCTTGGTCTAGCAACTTTTCAGACCTAATCCCGCTAAAAGTTGATTTTGGTAATTCTTGGGTTTACTTTTTTGGTTTTCTCTCTTTTTTTTTTTTTTAGGATATAAATAATCACTTAACATGGAATGAATTTGTTTATCTTGTTTTTTTCTGTTAACAGTTGTATTGATTGTCTCTAAGATGTGATCCCCTCAGCAACTGTGCAGTGAATTGTGTCTTCCATAAATAGAGAAATATCATCTAATGAATGGGGATGTGTATTTGGATCATAACTAATAAAAACATGCTAAATGAACTGATGTTGTGATCTCCTCTTGTGATTGAGGTAGCATTTTGTGATTGACTGTGATCACAAGCTTCAGATATATTTTCAATTTTTTATCTCTTCATAAAAAATAGCAACACCTGCTCCTTGCATTCTCATGTGTGCTTTTGTACTTTAGATGTCCTTTGGATCACAGGCCCTGTAATTGCAGTATTATGTACTTGCATCTTTTATTCTAAACGAAGCTGTGTTCTTATGTTGCAGGTCTAGGCTGGTCTTATCCATGCGACTTGTGGAGTGTTGGTTGTATACTTATTGAGCTATGTTCGGTAAGTCCTGCATGTCACTATATTTACACAAAAAAGCTGGTTCAGAATTGTGTTTCTCAATACAGGCTCTTTAGCTGTCTAGGAAAAAAGAAAAAAAAAGACGCTTAAGCCATGAGAAATTCTGTATCAGGGTGAAGCACTGTTCCAGACACATGAAAACTTGGAACATTTGGCAATGATGGAGAGGGTATTGGGGCCTCTGCCAGAGCATATGACTCGAAGGGCCAAGTAAGTTACTTGGTGAAATTTTGTCAAAGCAACATGGTTGTTTGTCTAGTGATGGTTGTATCCATAAGATTATACCTTTGTGCAATGCTATTTTTTTGTGTCATTCCCATTTATTACTTTTCTACGTTGTGAAAGGATTTTGTCTAGCTGTTAATGGATTTGGAAAGCAAAATTTTTGTTATCTGCTGGGGTTTTCACTTTTGGTTTATGCACAGCCGGGGAGCTGAGAAGTATTTTAGGAGAGGATCAAGACTGAATTGGCCTGAAGGAGCAGTTTCTAGGGAGAGTATCAGGGCTGTGAAGAAGCTTGATCGTCTGAAGGTTTTAATTTTTTTTTTGCAAAAAAAAAAAACTTGTATTTTAACCCGATTTGATGCTTTTGTGATGATGAATTTGAATTAATTGTGATCATATTGATATTACGCAGAACATGGTATCTCAACGTGCGGAGAGTTCAAGGTCTTCATTAATAGATCTATTACAGGGTTTGTTGAGGTACGAGCCATCAGAACGTCTCACTGCAAAGCAAGCTCTCAATCATCCTTTTTTCAAGAATCCAAATGAATGAACCACACCTTGAGAGCATATCCATTGTTTGCCATTCTACTTATTTCCAGAAGAGGGAAAACTGGCTCAGCCGATGAGTTTTGGGCATCACTTGTTATGTATACAAATGATAATTTAATGGAATTTTAATTTCTTCTTTGGCTGAGCTATGAAGTGGCTAAGCTGAAAGGATTCGTCTGATAAAAATTTCTTCACAATGAAGTAGCCGAGTGGGCACGGGTTTCGGATACGTTGGAAAGGATCTTGCTTTTTTGTCTTCCATCGATTGTACAAAACTAAAAATAATGATGATTTCATCCATTAGGCTATAGGAAATGGTTTGGATGGAAAATGTTGAGAAACATATAATTACTCAAAATTTAATTAACATTTAAAAAGTTTTTCCCTTAATTGTAAGCTCCCTTTTAATAATAACGTTATTGAAATGCTTGAATCTAACTGTTTTAGATTTTTTCAGTCACAATTCAATATTGAAAAATCAAATTGGAAATATTCTTAGAAGAACCAAAAGTAATTAGTGGAATTTTTTTTTAACAATCTAATCTATAGACTAGCGAATATGTTTATATATGTCCAGCTTAGAGCCAGAAGTAGAACTCTTTCTAAACGGTGTAACCAGACATTTAGCTACCTGCTACTACAAGCGCTGAGCAGATGTCCGCTATATCCCCTATATTTGGCTCTACAGGCATGCGTTCGACAATATCCTTGGCTTCTTTTAAGCGCCGGGCTCGGCCAAGGAGAGCAACCATACATGCATTATGCTTTACTCCGGCTCTAATCCTTGCATCACTACACAACTTGGAGAAATATTCTTGGACTTCTTCAACTAATCCAGAATGGCCACATGCCAAGTAAGTGACATCATCTGGCTCAATATTACTGAGTTGCATTTTTCCATAGAGAGAGATTGCATGTTTACCGAAGCCATGCCTCCCATAGCCACTGATCATGACTGTCCAGGAAATCACATCTCTTGTTGACATTTCATTAAGGAATCTCTCTGCTTAATCAATCACTCCACATTTGAGATACATTATCCACAATTGAATCGCATACCAATATGTCTAAACCATTCAGGACTTGGATGGTATAGGCATGCATCTGCTTGCCCTGCTCGACAAAAGCAAAATCTGCAAACACGCCTATAATGCTAGACAGAAAAAATGCAGATACTTGAATGTCACTCTCTCTAAGCTGCCTAAACAAGTCCATAGCTTTTGCCAAGTTTCCTTCTTGACAATAACCAAGGATTAGTGAACTAACATGATATCACATTCTTCTGTCCAACCTGACCAAACACTCTTTGCTTTACACAACTTCCCACATTTCACATGGTGATCAATAAGAAGCTTGCAACATTAGCCTTGAACAAATGCGGGAATCCACTTATGATCAAGAAAGCATGAATCCGGGTTCCATCTTTAATTGCATCAGTATCACTATAAGCCTGCAATATGCTTGTACGTGTGAACTCATCAGGAAGTTGCTCATCCTAACATTTTTCGAAACAAAACTGCAGCTTTCTCGTGAATTCTTTGCAAAACTGTATCCTGCTATCGTCAAATCCAACTTATAAGATTCCTAAGAGGCGTAGAGTCAAACGTTCGGGCAGCTTCTTTGATTCTTCCACATCAATCCAGTTTCCAAACAAATATTATGAATCTGCTTCCCAAAATCCGGAATATTTAACATACTACAGGCTTTAAGGTACGTTGAGAAGGTAAACTCGTTTGGTTTTACACCGGAAAATCCCATTTGAGAGAGAAGAAATAATGACCCATTAGCATTGCCTTTTGTATATGTCCACACGTAAGAGCTGTCCAAGAAACCACATTTCTTTCAAGCGTTCTATCGAACACAGCATAAGCAGAATCTACTCTACCACATTTTCCATACATATCTATGAGTTCATTGCTTAACATCAAATCAAATCCTAGTTATTCTTTTACCACAGCTCCGTGCACCTGCACTCCTTGATTAAGTAAACCCCTTTTCGAACAGAACCGCAACAGCTCCGCAAGTCTCTGCCTTTCACTCAATACTGAGAACGAGAATCTGTTCATTTGTTCATAAGAGGCCAAAGCTCCCTACTTTATGGTCATCATGGCCAAAGGAATTGACGCCTTCAGAACTAGAATTGGAAAATCTCGTCGTATCCATGTTGCAAAATTGCTAGAGCATGCAGAACTGATGAAAATTCATGCTCTTATGCTGAAGTATTCAGTATAACAGAGTGGTGGCAAAAATGGTAGATGTTTGTGATAGCAGCTAGGATATGGACTGTGCAGGATTGCTTTTTAAGTAAATCTTAGAACCGAATGCCTTTTTGCACAACGCAATGATAAGAACACATACACATCTCCATGTCTCCATGTATAACCCAACTATCTCCGTTTAAAGCAAATGCTTCGACAAAATACCCTGGCATAGAGAGGAGCCCATTTTTCCTTGATGAATTCAGCTTTCCCTTGGTAATCCTGTTCAATGCTTTTACTCGAATTGTCTTATTCTGATGCATTAGATATATTTAGGCAAATGCAAGCTGCTAGCATTCAGCCTGATGAGGCTAGTATTATTTGTTTCTTGCTGGCATGCGCTCAGCTGGGAGCCCTTGAGGCTGGAAAATGGATACATATTTATTGCGAACGACATGGGTCATTGACTAGACCTTCCATATGCAATGCTCTCATTGAAATGTACACCAAATGTGGCTGCATAGATGAAGCTTGCCACCTATTTGATCAAATATGTGAAAGGGATGCGATTTCTTGGAGTACAATAATTGTGGGGCTAGCAAATCATGTGAAATGATTTTCATATAGAGCCAGGAATTGAGCATTACAGTATTTTGGTTGATCTTCTAGGACTGCGGAAGATGCATAGGCAAGCTCTTAAGGTTATGGAGAAAATGTCGATTTCAGTTCCTGCAGGACTTGCAGTAATACTGAAACTGCTTAGATCGCTATAGAGCAGATTGAAGAGCTAGAACCAGGTGATGTTGAGAATTATATTTTGCTTTCTATTTCTAACATATGTGCAGATCTTGGCGAGTGAGAGGATGTGAAATTTTATTAGAAGTAAGAACAGGAAGAAAACTCCAGGGTGCAGTTGAGTTGAGGTCAACAACGTTGTTGAAGAATTTCTACAACGGAATGTATCAAAAGCTTTTTCAAAAGACTTCTCCTTGTTGCTAGAGCTGCTTTTTCCTTTGATTTTTTTTTCCTTTCCCATCAGGACATAATCGGACTACGATTGAAGTAACGCCGGATGATGGATATATGACCGAGTAACGCTAGGGTCAAGGATTTGGGGCACTATGTTGCTGGGGCCTTGAACATGTTCTTCAACCGCATAAATAGATAGATGTATAATTTTCCAACAAGGGGAAAAAAAAAAAAAAAGCATCCATTGGTTCTTGCAGAGTCCCTCCTAGTTGGTGGAATTTGCTTAACTATTTCTCAAGTATTTCCAAGTAAATTTGAGGCTACCATGTACTCGCATCACCATTTGAAGGTCTTTGGCATCTATTTTGCCACCAGAAGTCGGTGCTGCTGGATTTATATGACTGCCTAATCATCGTTGTAAATGAAAGTCGCATAATGATTATTGAAGAGAAAAAGTTTCCTTGTTTATGCAACAAAACCCAAGCAATTTAGGAAAAATCTGCCGTACTAAAAAAAAAAAAAGAGAAGAAAAATCCCCTTAATGCTTGCTTATCCCCATTATCAACTCGCTTTAAAGAGTGCAGTACTGGGCACTTAAATGCAGAACCACAGTTATTCCGTAAACTTGAACCATGTACCATGAAACAAAAACATGTACGACAAAAAAATACCATAAATTTATTAGCAACAAATCAGACATGTCCACAAAAAGATGATACAGTTCAAGGCAGAATTGATAGGTTCCTACAAACCCATTTGAAAAAAAAAATCAATATAACCTGAAGAAGAAGAAGAGATATTACATCCAAAAGCAAGTATTGAGTCACCGCATAAAGGAAATACCAGCAATTACAACTACTGCATATAGACTGCAGTCCATGAGTACCGCATCAATTGCCTTCTGTATCACGGAACCTACCTCCAAAGCGTTACCTGCTCGTTCAGCCCAGTCATATTTACTTGTTGAAGGAATAAAATTTTCTTCTCTAACAATCCTATCAGAACCTCTCTGAGTATTGAAAAGTAGCCGGGCAAGCACAAGTGTTACATTACTCAGCAAAACAAGATAAAGGGGCCTAAAACTTAACATGCTCCTTACTACGTTGCTGCCTAGCAGTGGAAAACCTAAATATGATAAGACAACTAGAAGGGCTATCATTACAGAACAAAAAAGACGGGAACTCTCTGTAGCTGCAATGGCGGAGTTTATTTGACTTGAAGCCACAGATATATTTGGATGCAACTGTTCCAAATGTTGCATTCTGCCTGAAGAGGGTATTGTCGACCTCTGATCTGTGGATGAGGACCAAGACAGCTGTTCAATGCTGCCAACATTAGAAGCAGGAGTTCTTAAGGTCTCAATACTTGTTTTGAGCGTGCGCAATGATGGTTCTATATCGTCTCTTCCATGGCCAGAATCCGTTACCGAATCATTATTTGGCAATATAGAACTAAGTCCTCCATCATCACCATTAGGAGAAGCTGCAAATTATCAAGCCCACAAGCAAGAAGCGATAAAAAATTCCAGTTTCCATTATATGCATTGTAAAAGTTTGTAAAATAGCAAAACGACTGAGGTCAGCAAGCTAGCTCTCTCTCTCTCTCTCCCTCCCTCTCATATACACCATTTCTACCTAATTCATTATCCCTACCCACAAGCACAACCATCCGACCCGAAAATCAAGAATGCAGAGGGCATATCAGAAACTCTAAAGAATGTAGTTTTTAATGATCATCATCACCACATGCACCATTAGCCTTCAAAATACCCATTGTGATGGCCAGACTCCTTCAGCCAATCACTATCCATTTTCTTCATCAGTTATTTGTTTTCTTTTGTCAACTAGAATAGATATTCGATGCCAAATCATCGACAACCACCTCAATCAACTGGCAAAACAATTAGACATAAATCAAACTCGTGATACCAATATTGAAAGAACGTGCTAAATGTCCCTCAAACTTTTGGATCAAATTAGCAGGCAACTTTCAATTTATGGCCATTTAGCCCCATTCCATCGCCCAAATAAAATAGAATAAAAGGAAAAAAAGAAGGAAAAATTCCTATGTTCTCATATAATTCTCTGCTACTATGAATTTCAATCGTATTCATATAATATGAATGGTGCAAAAACAAATAAAGAAAGATGAGATTTGGAAAAAAAGAAGGCTTTTCTGTTTTCTTTGGAAATGGAGCAACATGACCCGTTACTTGCTAATTTGCCCCAAAAAATCTAATTGTTCATTGCCAAAACGTTTCAAAACTCAATTGCACCTTCATCCTATTAAAAAATAAAATGCCACTGAATTCCCCAACAATAGCAGAAGTTATCTTTAAACTCAATAATATGGCTAAGATATAACCTAACGACAGATAGATAACAGCAAAATCAAGCCCAATAAACAGCGTATGCAATGACGTCCAACTACAAAATCCAATACACCACATGTGACAGCAGTAAATAAGGAGCGAAAAAGAGAGCAGGAATACCAGAGATTTGATCGGAGAGATGAGGAGGTGGGCCTTGACGGTGGATGTGGGAATTTAACGGCAGAGATGAATCGGAATCCGATTTACCAAGGGATTCCGATTGCAAATCCTGGGTCCGACCAGTTATGAAAGCTAATCGATCGGCTCCTCTGTCTAGAATCTTTCTTCTTCTAGATTCTCTACTGTTGGTTGCCATGTCGTCTTTTCTGAGTAAGCGCTGCAGATGAGCCGTTAAGCTATTCATTTCTGCTGGTTTGGGTCGGATCCGTTTTATGCTCCATGTTGGCCTCATCAAGGTCATGAGGCCCACTACGACGCTACGTCAGTACCTACCAAAAGCAACGCATGAACTATCCAATTTTTTTTTTTTTTTGATCTTTTATTTTCCTACACTTCACTTTTCATTTTTATACATGTTGACCCTTCTATTTTTCTTACTTCTTTATTAATTCTAATTTAACGAAATATTATCTTCATTTTTCAGGTTCATGTATATTTCCAATTTTTTTATATTAATTTCGTGTAGTTTCATCTTGTATATTTTACTTAATTTTCATATTAAGTTTGTACGTTATTATGTCTCACATTAATTTTTTAATGGACAATAATCAAAAGCTTGATAAATTTTTTCAAATTTGTCAAACGGATCGAGTTGAGATCTTGATAGTTCTTGGAAGATCATTCTCGAATAGTTTTAAAGTCATTTTGAAATTGAATAACTTTGACTTCAATCAAATTTCTCAAATTAAATTAATTTTTCATAAAATCATATTTATTACTTTTTAAATTAACAATTTAAAACTTAATTTTATATTTTTTAAATATTTATATATCTCAACCACTTTTTTATATATAATTTATACAAATTAAAAAAATTATTTATTCTCTTAAAAGAAATATAGTTTTCTTAAAAGAACATTAAGAACAATTATTATTATTATTATTAAAAAATAAAATTGATAAAAAATAATAAGAAAAATAAAGATAAAAAAATATCAAATATCAAATAAAAGAGTAATCAGTATGAGATGAGTAAAAATTAAGATAAAATGATCAGCGATAAGTAATTGAAGAAAGGTGTTGAATATAGATAATGGCGATAGGTTGCTGGTTTTTGTGAAAAGGAAGATTTTGTAATTTAGTGCAATAAAATTTTTTTATACTAGGCTTGATCTTGATGTTGGATACTCGTCCATTTTGTCCAATTTGCTTACAATTTTTTTTTGGCTTGGACAAGACTTTTGCTACTCAATCACAGGTCCAAGTAATTATTTATTTTTATTTTATTTAATTTTTAATGATCTATTGTAATATTTTAGATTTGTATAGTTTATTTTTATAATTTGTTATCTAATTTTATTTTCTTTGTCATATTTATTTTTATATGTAATTATTTTTTAAATGGCATATTCGATAACTTTAAATTTTAGTGGCCTATTTTTGTATGTTTTTTAAATATTATATAATATTATTTTTATTATTTTTAAATACTCAATGGTTTGCACTAGTTCGACCTACAGGTCAATTTTTTTTTTATTTTATTCATTCTGAGCCCTCTTAATAGTTATATTTACTTTGTAAAATAAACAATACAACATTGATAGATTTGATTTTTTACTTTACAAAAAAAAGTTGATTCAAGTCTAATAATTGCAATAAATAAAAATATTTTTTCAAAAGAAAGAGTCATATATGATATGACTTATTCGGATCATTTTCAGATCGATTCATTTAAGTCTCAGGTCAATCCTTACTCCAATTCTTAATTTTTCAAATCATATCATATATCTTTTTAGAATCGGTATCCAAATTGAATCGCTTTTTTTTTTTAGTGATTTTCATATTAAGATTAGAAATTAAGAGCTCTAATATTTTCTTTTGAAGAATTAATTTGGATAAAAATAAAAACATAAAGAATTAATGTTATAAAATCAAAATACATAAATTTAATACAAGCCTAAATGTGTATTTTTATAGTGACAAATGAGTTGGATTTGGGTCGGAGTGATTATAGGTAAAAACTTGCAGATTATAAACAAATCAAGTTGGATTATAAAGACAAGTAGATTATTATTAAATGGATCATAATTCAAACAAATAAATTATATGACATTATTTAGAAAAATACTAAAAATAAAAAAAAAATATATGCATAGGATATAAAATAATTATCTTCATAATTGATATTATATAAAAATAGTGAAATTGATAAATGAGTCACAAGTGAGTCATAAGTAAATTAATTCAAACAGATCAAATTTAACCGAGTCATTTTACAGGTTAAACGGATCAAGTTATAAAATAAATCAATAACGACTATAATTAAATTTAAATCTATTTTTTTAATTAAACATATTGAATTCACTAATTAAATCAAAATTTAACATCTCTAATATTTTGCCTTGGAATTTTATCCTCCATTTTCTTTTTTCCGAGAATTAGAATTTACATCTTTCGTTTTTCTGATATTTTGATAATAACTTTTAATTAATTCAAAAGTGAGTTAAAATTAAAATTGACATGTAAAACTTACAAAATTATCTTTATAAATCGAATTATACTACTAATTTTTTTATTAGAATGAATTAAATTGTACTAATAATTTTAATTTTGAAACATATATAAATTTTTTTATCAAAATTCAAATTGAAATATATATTGAAATGTATCAAATTGTTATAAAACTGAACTGTATAGAAATAATTGATTAAATATTTATTAATTTTTTATATATACGAATGAAATAATAATATTATCTGTAATTTATATTAGAAATCATGTAAAAAATTATTATGCTTATTCTAAAGCATCATATTGAAATAATAAACTTTTAATTAATTAATAAAACTGATTGACATTCTAACTATTACTTAAATTAATAATTTATGATATTAATTAATTGAAAAAAATTCTATTATTGTATTTTTTTAGTTAATGACATTTGTAAATAAATACATTTTTTTAGTTCGTGATATTTGTTAATAAATAAGTATTTAAGTTATTTAACTCATATATTTTAATTAATAATAGTATATATAATTGATAATGTCATATTGACATAATCATCTAGTACAAACAGCATGATTAAATTATATTAAGTTAAAATTAATTATAGTGAATTACAATTACTTTTGCTTTAAGGTTTTTATTGTTAGTTGTATGCTTTAGAGCACATGTGTAATAAGGATAATTTTATGTACAATAAAATAATTATGCATTAATAAAATGACATTCTTTATTACTTAGTGCTTATGTTATGACATTTGCTTGATAATAATCTTAAACTATGTAGTAAAGTCCATGGTATAAAATCATAGTACAAAGAAAATCATGAAAAGTACATAATGTGAGATTCCTATTGTATGTAAATGTGATAGTACCTAAATTATCCCTAGTCAGAGTATTAACAAGATTGGACATTGTTGGTATGGATAGACTAGTATATTTTATATTTCTTGACTAGGTCAAGCAATAGTTCTCACAAGTAGGCCTGTGCAACTAGTCGGTTTGGTTCAGAACTGAACCGAAAGAACCAAAAATAGAAATTTTAAAAATTTTAGAATCGAACCAAATTGAAATTTTTATGAGGACCGAATCGAAAAAATCGATTTTTTTTATAGAACCGAATTAACCGAAATTCTATATTTTTTTTATTTTTTTATATATAAAACCCCAAAACAACGTCGTTTATCTCAAAATGACGTCGTTTTAATAAGTTTGATCGGTTCGGTTCTTTCGATTTTTGCTATTTAAGAACCGAACCAATTAAATTACTGTATAAAACCGAACCGAAAATAAAAAATCAAACCAAATAGACCAAAATGTCAAAATTTTGGTTCAGTTTTCGATTTCGGTTCGGTTTTGCACAGCCTTACTCACAAGCTGTAAGTATGGCGATGCTTAGAGATAACATGTGGATGCTTATTTGAGAAATAACTACATTGGAGACCTATCATGAGATCTTCACATGGATACATAATCTATGTTAGTGAAAGAATCTCATCATATTAGTGGTGCAAGTATCCTTGGACTTGAAATCATTAAGGTATCTTAAGTATCAAATGCTATACTTTGACTCTGGTGCTTTTATTTCGCCATGAGGTATACATAGTTAGGAGGTTGGGTATATTATGAGCTACTTGAAGGTAGTTAAGTGATCAATAAAGAATTTACCACCTCGGATTATAGTAGGGAGTTTATCTCACAGTTCTAATAGAATGTCTTTATTTAGAAATCTTTAGCCAGAGTAAAATACAAAGTGAATTAGATTCACAAGGGCATTTTGGAAATAAAGATATAAATATTATAATCAACATATTCAGAGCTTAATTAGAAATAATTAATTAAATATTGAGTTAACACAAGTCCATACTCAAACCTGGATGGGATAAGTGTAGTGAAAGGAGTTGATTGCGCGGTAATTGTATATGGAAGGGTAAATTGGTCAAACCACTAACCTTCTGACACTTGGATAGTCATGATTCATGACTAGATACTTCTCTTAACTTGTACTTAAGTGAACTTATTAATTGAGAATTAACAGTGAGTTAATGAGATTAAATCACAGACTCCCAATCCAATTAGGACTCTGATTCACTATGTGTTATTAACGTGCTTCGGAAGCCCATAGGATCACACACCTAAAGGATATAGGAGATAAGGTGAAATTATAGATTATTAGGTGGCATTAGATGTCATTGGAATAAATAAAACAAGAGAAAAATGATACATTGGGCTTGGAGCCAAGAGTTGGCCCAAAAACCCTATTTTGGGCCCAATGTATAAGCATAAGATAGAAGTAGTTTTGGGCCTTTATTTGATTTAATTAAAAGCTCAACTTAGATCAACCTTTTAAGAGTTAAAAGGGCCCATAATTATTGACCTAAAACAACAATTAAAAAGGTTTAAAAGCCCTACTAAAGTCAGATTTTTGATAAGACACAAAAAGAGCCACCGAACAAAAAATTCTTTTATGCTTCCTTCTTTCTTTCTAAAAAATTCGATTGCCCACTAGCCTCAGGCTTTTGGATTTTTTATGTTCTTCTCTTTGTGAGCTCTTGTCTCTCTATTCTAGTGTGGATACCTTAGAGGT
>CANXYI010174715.1:0-16038 GCA_948208565.1 Hura crepitans
GTTTGGCTATAAATCTACTAATATATTATTTCTTACCTAGAAATCCCCTTATGTTTTTTTCCTTCTTCAAAACTAGTATTTCTCTAATTGATTTGTCTTTATTTAGGTCTATCTCAATTCCTCGTTAACTTACAATATGCCTTAAAAGGTTACTTAAAGCTACTCTAAAGACACAATTTTTTAGATTCAAATGCAGATTGTATTTATCTATTCTCTTAAAGAACCTTTCTAATGCTTCAAAATGTCCTTCTCTCATAGTAGATTTGATCATCATATCATTGATATATACCTCTACTTCGTTATGAATCAGGTCATCGAGGATTGTTGTGGCCATCCTCTATTATGTAGCTCTAACATTCTTTAACCAAAAAGGCATAACCCTACAGCAAAAGGTAACCTATTTCATGATGAAGGTAATTTTTATCTTGTCCACTATCCTATTTAGAATCTGATTATAACTGGCATTTTTATCAATGAAACTGTAAATTTTACACATTACCATGCTATCAACCAGAACATCTATACTTGGTAACAAAAAGTCATATTTTAAGTAGGATTTATTTAAATCACTATAATCTATGCACATTTAGACTTTATGATCTTTGTTGCTAATCAAAACCACATTAGCTAGCAAGGTTGGATACTGCACTTCTTCTAAGAACTTAGCTTTGATTTGTTTATGCACTTCTTCTTTTATCTTCTCTACCCATTCTAGCCTCATTATCCTCAACTTCAATTTCAACAGTTTCACTTCTGGGTATGTGTAAATGGCATGTTTAGATACTTCTCGATCCACCCTAGGCATGTCTTCATAGGTCTAGGCAAAGACATTTTCATATTTTTTAACATTCTTTCAAATGTAATTCTCTCTTTAGGAGTTACATAAGATGCAATTAAGATCTCTTTAGGATTTTTGTTAGTACTAAGATTAAATAAGGTAGTATTAATTGAATTAATTTCAAATATGTTATGTGTGTTGTGATTATCATTATGCATGATGATTATATGAGACATCATAAAAATAAGCAAAATCATTCATCTTATTAACAAAAGAAATAGAGATATAATTATCAAAGAGCTCGAGTACATATAAATTCTCAAAAAAAAGTCTTCAGGAGGTTTCTTCTTCCATTTTCTTCTTTCCCTTGTCTTGGAGCATGGCCGGAGTCAAAATCTCTTACTTGGGCTTAACCTCCAGATTGGCTAGGTTGGTCATGACTTTTTTATCCCAAAAGTCTAAAGTGGCTTTTAGTTCATTTGTAGCCCAATTAAACACATCACTAAAAATCTCAAACTCTAGCATAACCTTCCTCTTAATGATAGCCCGCTCTTGTTCTTTATCGTAGTAGACATTTCCCTTAGCTCGAACAAAACTCTTTTCTAGTGGTGGGATACTCTTTCTAGTCTTCTTTGGCTCTAAAGTCTCTATTGTGTATCTAACCCTTTTTAATCCTTCTGTCCCTTCAATTGAATGGCTAAAATTGAACCATCTGATACATGTCCCAAACTAGCACTAGGAAAATAGTTTATATTTTTTAGCATATTTACTACCATGGGATCATCCTCTTCTTCTTTTGAAAAGATCCCAGCAATATGGAAACCATTAAAATGATGGTTGGCTATCTCAATCATCAAAACTTGATTCTCTCTTACAGCCTTGATTGTCACTATCTCACTAACATGGGGGATTTTTATCATCTCATGTAGTGTCGATGGAACCCCTCATAGCTTATAGAACCATGGCCGTCTTAAAAGCAAAGAGAAGTTCATAGGAATATCAAGCACTGTAAACTCCACATCATCTATAACTACCCTCATCTTGACCTTGACTTTGAAAGTCCCATACGCATGCCTTTTAGTATTGTCATAGGGTATGATGGTGGGTTTAGACTAAGAGATCATTGAATCTTCAATCCCATATGCGACTATTGCTTTGAGTGGGCACACATTGATTAGTGACCCATCATTAACCATTACACATGCTATGTGTTGATCATTGATTTTGGCTTTTATGTATAAAGAACAGTTGTGATAACACCCTTCAGGTGGAAAGATCTATATCAGAGAAGCTGGCCATTGCTTTTTCCTCTCCTTTTACCATTTCCACTAGCTCAGATGATGATATGGTTATTGAAACTATTGCATCACATAAGGCTTTAACCACCTTTTATTGATGAGAGGAAGATTAACACAATAGATCCCAAATTAAAATCTATGTAGAGTCTTCTTCAGTCATTTCATTACTACATTCTCTTCTTTTTTTATAACTAAGGGAATTAGCTCCAAATCCACCTCAAACACTACTTGATTGCTTCGGGTTACTACTTCGATCTCTCCTTCCTTACCATATTTTTGCTACAAATTTGAATCCACCCATAAGTCTTGGACTTTTTCCTCTAGTTCACTTTCACTATCTGTAGCCCATATATCTATCAGATAAACTGAACCCTGACTTGATTTTACCTTTCTCTCTTTTACAAGGGAGTCATTTTCGTACAAGTCCAAAAGCACGTACCATTCTAGCAAGCCTGAGATTACCATGTTAACAAGTGGATGAACATTCAAATAAGCACTTTAAGACTTTTATCTCTTTTCAAGATTAGGGATTTTTCTTGAATCAATCAAGTTTTGAAT
This sequence comes from Hura crepitans, assembly GCA_948208565.1. Lineage (NCBI taxonomy): Eukaryota > Viridiplantae > Streptophyta > Magnoliopsida > Malpighiales > Euphorbiaceae > Hura > Hura crepitans. Next base: position 2,635 of record CANXYI010174715.1, read on the forward strand.
TCTATCCCTTAAAGTGTGATACCTATCTGTGTCATGGCCTATATATTTATTATACTACTAATACAAATATGATCTGTGATAAGGTTAACCTTCATTCCTAGTAGGTTTAGAAGGAATAGGTTGAAGTCTTCCTTCTTTTAGGAACCATTTTAGGCACCAATATAGTGGTTTGCCTAAATTTAAATAGTGCCTAGCTATAGTAGACACCTTAGCATTCTTAAAAAAGTTGGTCTCACTAAAACCCATTCCGCTCATGCTTTTATTATTTAGATTCCTTCTATTGTTGAACACTCCCAAGCTTTTCTTCTACTCATTATGTTCTTCTTCTAAGTCTATTGCTATATCTTTCAATAATTCTCAGTCTTTAAGCCCTTTTGCTTTTAACCCATCTTTCAAGTATGGGTTAGCATTCTTGATGAACATGTGGATCTAATCTGATGTTTCTTACTTCCTCCTTATCTCTAAAACTCTAGACCTTTATCTTGATAAGTACTTTATGAAGGTTTCATTGGATTTTTGCTTAAGTAGCTCGAGGCCTTTCATTGTAACCTCTATATGAGTGCTATAGTTATATTGGCTAATGAAAGCTTCTATGATCTTTCCCCAATCTTCTTTCACTTTCATTTCTAATCAATGATACCAGTCAATCACTCTCCCTTATAGCATTAGGATGAAATAAGCCACCTTCTACTTTGTGCTAAGTTTTATGCCTCTCATGACTGTGGCATACTACTTAACATGGGCTTTTAGATCAGTTGTCCCATTAAACATGGGTAGCTCCAGGATCTCAAATTTAGAAGGTAGTATTTCCTCAGTCTCTAGGGTGAGCTTAAGGTCTAGCCCCTTACCTATAGTGACAAGCCTAGTCTTTACCTCCATTTTCTCTTCTATTTTTTTCATAACAGCTTCTTCAAATCTCTAGGGTGCAACCAAGTCCTCACAAAAATCAAATTTTAGGTTAAAGTATTTAGCCTTTTTATCCTTCTCCCCAATACCCATAGCTTTTTTCTTAGTGTCAATTCCCCCAGAGGTAGTAGTAGTCTTTCTAATGGGTGTAGTTATTATATCTTTAGAAGATGGTAGTGAACAAGAAGTAAGAACAACCTTAGCAATTGCCCTTGAAATTATGGACATCATTCTTTTTTTGAACTCCTCAAACTTTTGGTCCATTCTAGTTTCGAAGTCCTAAGTAGAGGAACTGTTTTCTCCTTATCTTGTCACGTCTGTTAGATTATGAGTGGTAGAGATAAGTTCTTGTCTAGTTATTCTTTCATTTATCCTTCATACCTAAGTGCCTTGAGGATCTATGATGGCTATAAGATAAAGGGTTAGAAATTATGAAATGTAAAAATGCATGGAAACGTATGAAATGCAGGTGCATGTTATTGTGTATAACAACAAACACAAGTAAGAGCCTTCTAGCCTTATTAGTTCATACACATGAGGTCAATGTTCTCTTCCCTAGAAGGGCTTACCTGTAGGACATCAGGGGCCCTAACATGTTCGAATAATGAACAACAGATAGGTGAACATTATTTCTCTTACAAAAGATTGTATGCAAGATATTTAGCCTATATATGTTAGATATGTTTAATCAAGCAAAAAATGCAGGGTCTAGCCTATTCCAATTAAGGCCCAATGGGTTTGACAACATTTCGAGATGATTAACCCATATTTCACGTATATTAGACCACATAGCACATAATGTATCATTAACTGGTGTACCAAAGGGAAGTTGCTATTGGTCATTACATGGGCTCACGATTAGGTCACATAAGTTATGGTCATCTAAGCATGGTCCCTCCATAATGGGTCTATCTTGTCATGAGCATATGAATGATTGTTTCACCATTTCATATACCTTATAAGTACAAAGATTAAATTTGATGCCACCTCTAAAATTCATCCAATTTGGGTGAAATTGGGTTCATGCTTCAAAATGACATTAGGGAAAAAAAGATGCGAACTTATTCTAAGGTTCTAGCATGTAATGCAGTTTTGAAAAAGAATAATATTATAAATTCAAAACATGAAGTTCCATATTAATTTGAGGTACTTTTGAAGCATGGTCTTATGGTGTCCCTAATAGAGTCACCAATATTTACGTCCCTTCATTTTCGGGGCCGGTCAAATCGAAACAGCTAAAGACTCAACCAAAATCTCACTCCTTAAGTCCCAAAAGATGAGAAGAAAGTTAGAGGAGTCCTAAGCTATTCCTATTTGATTAGCCTAGGAAGAGCAAGTTAGGCATCATAAGGTAAGAGTCGTGACCCAACCAAAGTTAGGAAATACCTTGTAGGGCTAAAACCAGAGTGGTTCGAAACCCTACTTTTATTTATACCTCAAGTTAATATGGAATTTAAATTTTAAATTTATAATATTATACTTTTTCTCAAATGGGTTTTAAAAGTAAAAATAAACCACATAATCACATAGAAGGAATAACAAAACATATTTATAGAAATAAAGTGCTTCAAATTAAAAATATCATAGATAAAATCTAGTTATTGATTATTTTGAGAACTTTGGTTCTCGCATGCCAATTTTTTAGAAAAAAAATTTTTGTACTGTAACTTTTATTAAGGAAAAATAAAAAAAAACAAGTTTTTTTTTAAAAAAACCAATTAATTAGGTATAAAATGATTTTGATTATTTTTATAACATGTAAGAAAATCATTTTCTACATATTACAACATTCACAGAATATACAAGGAAATAATGAAAATGAAAATAGATTACATGGAAATTACCAAAAATACATTCTAATTGAATAAAAAATAAAATTACATTTGAAGTATCCTAAAGTACAATCTAAATAAATAAAATGAATAATAATAAAAAGAATAAAAAGGAGAAAATAAAGACCAAAATAAAAATAATAAAAATGAAAAAGAAATAAAAATAAAGGAATGGCAAAGGGCTACTTCATCAATTTTTAATGAAATGGTAGAAAGAAAGGTTAATCAATCCCCAATAAATCAAACAACTCATATACGACAAAATTACAATGTTAGTATGTGAAATAAAAGATGAATAGAAATAAAATTAAATAAATAATCAAATAAATACAACAATAGTAATGTACAAATAATAAATTATCACATCTAATTGGTAGATGTATAAAAGAAAAAGAAAGAAAAATAAAAGAAAAAGGAGAAAGTTGGTCGACCCATTGTGTATAATGGCCTTTAGAAAAGATCTCAAAAAGGTTGAAAAATTGTGTAAAAAACCTTCAGGAAATATGACAATAGTGTTTGGAAAGCATTTTTTGAGCTTTTGGTACACATATAATGAGAAAACTCTTCCCTTTTTGAAAAATCAACCTTTAAATTTTATACATGATCTTCAAGGCAAAAAATGGCTATTTCAAAAGTAAAAACTGTCGTTTTGCCAAAATAGTCATTTCAAGGTATAATGGTTATTTTCTTAAAATAATAGTTTTGCCCTTTGTAACAGTCATTTTGGTGAAAATGGATGTTTTGGCAGGTGAAATGGCTATTTTCCTTGCGAAAATGGCCATTTTCGTGAAAATGACCATTTTCATTGAGGAAATGGCCATTTTTCACCAACAAGTGAATAAAATTGATTTTTTCTTGAATATTTTACTCAACACCATAAGGGGCTTCACCCTTCGCACCCCTCTTGGCATCAGTGTTAGGCATCAAGCTTAGTCCTAAAGGCATGAGCCCTTAACCCACCACATATGCCTATTTTTCTTGCTTTTCGAGTCACACTAAGGGATTTTTCGAGTCAAGCAAAGACTTAAAGTTAAAATTTTTAAAGAAAACTTTTAGATCTTTGAACTAGACATTAACATCCCTATTTATCAAGAATTTTATTCTTTTCTTAACCATTAGGCAATCCAAACATGGGAGCCCTAGAAACCTAGTGTCTATAGTACCCCATGAAGCTACACTCTTATAGTAGATTGTAGTCTTATTGAGTCATGCATCTACTACTGCTCCACCACTAGCTCTAGCACCACTTTTACCACCCTCAGCTACCTTGTAGAAGACTTATCTAGAAAGGATAAAGAAGATAAGGGCCTTGGATTTTTTGGGATCAGCAGAGGATAATGCTGCAACAGTTGAGTATTAGTTTGAATGGATTATCAGAATATTAGAGCAGCTTGAGTGTACTTTTGTGGACAGTTTGAGATGTCCCACCTTACTCCTCTAGGAAGAGGCTTTCCATTGGTAGTATACCACCTAAAGAAAAAAAGCTACAACTGAATTAACTTGGGAGTTCTTTCTTTAAGAAATTCAAAAAGAGATACATACTTGAGTCCTATAAGGATAAAAAGAGGCAATAATTTCTGGGCTTGAAATAGGGAAAGTAGTTAGTCTCAAAATATGAAAATGACTTTGCTAGATTGAGCAAGTATGCTGGGTAGTTTGTGCCTATAAAGGAGGAGAGATGTAAGAGGTTTAAAAACGGTCTCAATGTAGAGTTATGGATATAGATTGACATTACTCATATTCAAGAGTTTTTTGCACTTCTATCAGTAGCCTATGCTATGAAAGAGATGGTTAAGGAGAAGAGAGACCTTTTTTAAAAGAAAAGACCATTCAAAGTTTGTCTAACTAGTTCAACACCTGGGACTTGTAAGATGTAGAAGGAGTCCTAGGCTACACAATAGTCCTAGAGGCAAGGACAAGGTCAGAGGTTAGGTTAGGCTTCTCTACTTAGGCCTTGATTGCAACAGTAGGCCTCCATTATCCTAGTGTACATAGCGAGGAGCATGCCACCTGTATGTTTGACATGTAGTAGAAAGCATTAGGGACCATGCTACTAGACCAGATGATGAGAATGGTTTGTGTATAGAGCCTGAGACTATTATTGGAAAGAGTGTTCAAAGAAGTGAACTAATGCCACATAGTTACAAGTTTCCTCTCCAACACCTTACAGAGGTCAAAAAGAGGGCAAGAATGATAAGCCAGGCTCCAATAAGAGGGTGAGATCAGAAACATGAGCCCTAGCTTACCAGTATGCCATTTGAGCCTATAAGGAAGTAAAGGCATTAGATGTGATTGTGGGTACATTTTCTTTATTTGTTATGTATCTTTTGACTTTAATAGATTTAGGATCCTCACACTTTTATATTTGAACTACATAAGCACAAGATAGAGTGTTGGAATCAAAACCTATAGATATAGACATCCTTGTGAGCAACCTAATTGGGTAGAGTGTGATAGTGAATGTGGCATACAGACACTATCCTCTGATAATTCAATACCAAGTGTTTTTAACTGATCTTATTGAACTTCCCTTTAATAAGTTTGATTTTATCCTGGGTATTGACTAGTTGTCTGAACATAAGGAAATAGTTGATTATGAGTAGAAAAGGCTTACTCTTAAGATAGTTGATAGTTATGAGGTGACAGTAGTTAAGGAGAGGAATGCTACGCCTAATATCATTTTAGTTGTGATGGCTATGCAACTCATTTGAATGAGATGTGAGGCATACCTAGCTCATGTAATTGACACCAATAATACACCATCAAGCCTTAATCATATATGTGTGGTATCAAAATTCCTAGATCTATTCATAGAGGAGCTACTAGGCTTACCACCATAGAGAGAGCTGGATTTTGAAATTTAGATATATCCGAGTACCACACCTGTATCTACTACTTTGTACTAGATGACACCTACAAAATTGAGAGAGTTGAAGGTTTAGTTATAGGAACTATTAGACAAAGGCTTTATTGAGCCTATCACTTCACCTTGGGGACCGCCTATGCTATTTGTAAAGAAGAATGATGAGTCGCTTCAATTATGCATTGACTATAAGCAATTGAGTAAGGTGACTATTAAGAACAAATACCCATTGCCTAGAATTGATGACATCTTTAACCAGCTTAAAGGTGTTAGTGTGTTTTCCAAGATAAATTTGAGATTAGGGTATCATCAGTTCTGGATTAAAGAAGCTAACATTCCAAAAATTGCTTTCAGAACTAGATATAAGCACTATGAGTTCCTAGTAATGCAATTTGGACTTACTAATGCCACTATCGCTTTCATGGACCTAATGAATAGGATCTTTAAACCCTATCTAGACCAATTTCTTATGGTTTTCATTGATGACATTTTGGTATACTCTAGGAGTGAAGAGGAATATAAACAATGCCTAAAAATAGCATTGTAAACTTTAAGAGAGAAGTAGTGATATGCTAAGCTAAGCAAGTGTGAGTTTTGGTTAACTAAAGTAGCCTTTTTAGGCCATATAACATCAGTAGAAGGTATTAGAATTGATGTAAGCAAAGTCAAAGCTATGTTAGAATGGAATCCTACTAGGAATGTGATTGAGATTCAGAGTTTCTTATGGTTAGCTACTTACTATAGGAGATTTTTAAAAGCTTCTCAATGATTATCACTTCATTAACTAGACTATTGTAGAATGATGTGAAATTTATATGGGATGACAAATGTCAAGCAAGCTTTGATAAGATAAAGGCAATGTTAACTAAAGCCCCTATTCTTACTCAACCTGGATAGAGGAAAGAATTTGTTATTTATAGTGATGTATCCCATAATGAACGTAGATGTGTATTGATGTAAAAAAGTAAGGTGATTGCTTATGCTTTAAGGAAATTGAAGCCACACAGGAGAAATTGCCACCACACACGACTTAGAATTGACTATAATTGTATTTCCATTGAAGGTGTAAAGGCATTACTTATATGGTGAAAGATGTTACATCTACATTAATAAAAAAAGTATGAAGTGCCTTCCCTCACAAAAAGAAATGAATTTGAGGCAGTGATGTTGGATGGAGTTGATAAAAGATTACAACTATTTGATTAACTATCACTTAGGAAAGGCTAAGGTTGTAACAGATACTTTGAGTCAAAAGTTTATAGTGGCCATAAAAGCTATGAATGCCTAGATGCAGTATAATAAAGGTGATGTGATTTTAGTCGAGCTATAGGTGAAACCTGATTTCAAATAATAAATGAACAAAGCATAGATGCAAGATGCATAGTTGGTGCAGTTGGTAAGTAAAGTAAAAGAGTAGAAGAACACTGACTTTAAGCTTAAGGAAGTCAACTATCTCTACTACCATTACATATTATGTGTACCTAAAATGGATGAATTGAGGACATAGATATAAATGGAAGCACATAAAGCTTCGTATTTCATGTACCTAGGAAGTTTAAAGATATACCTTGATTTGAAGCCTCCTTATTGGTGGCCAGGTATGAAATAAGATGTGGTAGAGTATATAGCATGATGCTTGACATGTTAGCAAGTAAAAGCTGAGCATCATGTTCCTTCGAGATTGTTACACTCGATAGAGTAGAAATGGGAAAAAAATTACTATAGATTTTGTGATGGGTTTTCCAAGGACAAGAAACAAATGTGATACAGTATGAGTGATTATGGATAGGTTGACTAAGATAGCTCACTTTATTCCGATCAGAATGGATTATTTCTTGGATATACTGGCACAATTATTTATCAATGAGATCGTGAGATTATACAAAGTGCTGATTGTAATTATCATTAATCATTATCCATATTTCACTTCCCAATTTTGGAAAAGTTGTAAAAACCTTTAGTACCCGCTTAACTTTTAGCACTGCCTTCCATCCACAAATAGATGGATAGTCAGAATGAGTGATATAAGTATTGAAAGACATGCTACATAGCGATGCCATTAAATTCAAAGGAAGTTGGGATCAATATCTATCCTTAGCAAATTTTGCTTATACCAACAACTACTAAACTAGCTTAAACATGGCTATGTATTAGGCACCGTATGGTAAAAAGTGTACAAGTCCTTTTTATTAGATTAAAATAGGTGAAAGTAAACTTATAAGGCCTGATTTGGTCAGAAATGCTATAGAAAAGGTTAGGATCATTAAGGATATACTAAAGGTTGCCACAAGCTAACATAAATCATATGCTGGCTTAAAGCAAAAAGACATTGAATATGAGGTTGGTGAGAAAGTGTTCTAAATGTGTGACCATGGAAGAAGATACTCTAGTTTGGCAAGAAATAGAAACTGAGCCCCAGATTCATTAGTCCATACGAGATTGTTAAACATGTGGGACCAGTGGCATATCGATTAGCCTTACCATCAGAATTACAACTGATCCATGATGTGTTCCACATCTTGATACTGAGATGATATCAATCAAACCCTTCACATGTTATAGCTATAAAGGAGATTTAGGTTGCAGCTAGATTTGACCTATTAGGAGGAACTAATATAGATCCTAGCTAGAGAGATTAGGTAATTGAGGAATAAATCCAAACTAATGGTTTAGTGCTATGGAAGCATCATAAAATAGAAGAGGCCACCTAGGAATGTAAAGAGTATATGAAGGCTCAATATCCACAGTTATTCTTATCAAGTAATTTTGAGGATGAAATTCCATAAGAGGTGAAGAATTGTAATGCTCCTAAAACTCGATTCCATGAGTAGTACCTTCGAGGCATGAATAGTGTTTCCTAAGGAGCTGGGGCACTCTGCGATAGCTAGAAAGGAGAGTACTAGTTGTAAAACTTTAACAGGCCAAAAAATAATGAAAGTAAATTAATTAAAACTTTTAGAAAATCTAATAAATCATTCTGGGGTAGGAACTAGTGAATACTTACTTTAGTTGAGTTTGTGTCGGGGCAGCTCCAGGATGTGCCCGGATGGACCTAAGATATCATACCCTAAAGCTCAAAAATTCCAGAAAGTATAGTGGTGAAGGAATTTTAATATTATGAGGTTGTTGGATATTTATTTAGAATTTTTAGATTACATAACTGAATAGTAACCATATCTCCTAAGGGAGTTTTGACTCGAGATTTTATGAGGCCCTTAATGGGCACTATCAAGGATTTTTGGCACTAAAATTATGATTTTTAGAGATCTAAAGAAATTATTTTGAATTTCTAAAGTTTAAAAGAAAATCAAATTAAAATATGTTGTTGGATTGCTACTTGGCATTATTCAAGCCATCCAATAACTTAATACAGAAGGATTAGCACATGTGGGAGTGCCGCATGTGCTAAACACCTTCAACCTCCCCCACCTTCTTAAATGGCTAATGTCACCCTCATTTAGCCTTCTCCACCATTTTTTCTTATTTTTTTCTCACTTTACACACCTAAACCCATAAAATTATATAAATCTTTATGTCCATAGCCTCTGAAAGGTATTCTAAGTAACCAAAATGAGAAATATTGGATAGAGAGTGAGATTTAGACAAAGGGTGAATATTGACAATTTTGAGTGTAAGGCTTTTAATCCCACTTTTTATTTTTATTTTAGGTAACTTTATCTATTCTAAAAATAAATATGTGATTAGATTTCAATTTGGAGTTGTGTAGCATTATTGGGAATTTTTCTAAAGCCTAAATATGTATGTTTTAGGTTAAGGAAAAAGATTTGGTAAGGGAAGCCATTCAAAAGAGTAAAGTGGTGAGAAAGGGTGTTTTCACACCCTAGGTACATGGATTTAATGTAATCTATATGTGTGCATGTATATGTGCATGTGAGTGTGTATGGGTGTTTTCATGTTTGATATGAATTGAGTATGTGATAATGTTGGCATAAGAATGAGAAGGTTATATGCAGCATTTGTATAGAAGAAAACCATGTGCATGTGTGTGTTCATAGTGTGGCTAAATGGGGTTTGATAGAATGGTGAAGCATCCTTACATGTGTGTAAGTAATGACATGGTAGATGGATAAAAGATTAAGCATAAAGTGTGTGTGTAATGAAAGAATTGGTAAAGAGAATAAGTAATGGCTAATATGCATTGTAAATGTTAAAATGTGTTAATGTGTGCTAAGTGTGTAAGGTGTGTAAAGTGACCATTATGGCATGAGGATATAGCATGATAAGAATGCATGTACAAAAATGAATTAGATGGGAGAATACAAGTGAATCTAATGACAAGTAATGGCATTGATAGTGACATTGGGATATAGAAATGGTAGTGATGATTTTGTAACATATTAATGAAATTGGAATGAATGGCTTGATAATGTTGACATGGGAAAGGAAGTTATGAAAATGACCTAATAAATAGTGTTTTGCTCATAAAGAGAGCCATAACTAGGGGAAATGTGCTTTTTAGTCTAAGTGTGCATATAAATGTGAGAACTATGATATTATGGTTATTGATAAGTGACTTATAACTATGGTATTAAATTAAAAATAGGAAACTGGCCCATATTAGTTAGACACCCACTGGATGGGTTAACCAATCAATTGAGGAATTAATAGTTGTTAAGGGTTTTGGTCCTCTTATGCCATTGCCTATATGATTAAGATAGTGTGTGTAAGCATCGAGATTCTATTAGTGAGCCCTACACACCTTAGTATTGGGAGGTCCATATAGGTTCATCATTTCTTACCAATCTTATCTATGGATTTAGGAGGTCTCACGAGATTGATCTAAACTATCCTCTTAAGATGTTAATTAGGATTTAGGAGGTCCCACAAAATTGATCCTTGCTATCCCTACTGTTGGTAGGAGGTCCACTAGGACTAGTCCCTATCACTCTAATTTGGAAGGTTCTCATTAACTGATCCCTGCTATCAAATGTATTTGGGTAAGTGCAGCTACCAAGGTAAAAAATGTAGGCCACTACACAATTTAGGTCTTGTTATACAATGTTTATAAGCTTAGTTTTTACAATATAGGCCTAAAATAGAATAATATAATAAATATAAATGGCAATGATTAGAGTGAATTTATGATATATCTGGCATGATTAAAACTAATAGATGTAAATTGGCAAATTTAACTAGATTACAAGACACACTTATCATGTTGTAATAAAGCTAACTAATATATGGTAAAATTGCATATAACAGAATTTGTATATTCATATTGCTGACCAAGTGTGTGACTACTACATAATTGCGTGTGTGACATACATCTATTACAGTAAATTCACCACTAAGTTTGTACTTAGTGTCGATGTTCTAATGTGCAAGTTATAGATAGTAGAAGTGGTCCAGCCTTAATGTGTATAGTGTAACTGATTATCTTTTTAAGAGGTACATTTCTATCTTTTTATGGGCACGTGTAGTGTTAGACATTTATGCATAGCGAGGGTTAGGTCCCAAATGAGAATGTAACTAAAAACATGTTTTAAGATCCTGTAAACTATAAATGTTAAACTAAGCTACTTAATGGTTGTATGTACTCATATTATGCATGGATATGTATATACTATTGCATGTTTGTCTGATGATAGGTTTGAGACCTTATGTGATGTGATTGTGTACTGAGAATGACTAATTCATTAAGGGACCAAATGGGTCTAGGAGTTAGTGAGAATGATGATGATGAATATAGAAGTGTTATTTCATAGTTTGAAAATTTTTTAGTTTTTCACTCGAGTAGCCATTACACTTGCCCAAATATTTGTAGAACATAATTTTTATCCTATAAAATGGTTTTAATAGTCATTTATAGTTATCATAAGAGCAACATAATATTAGCATATAAAAATAATGATAACTGACCAGTAGGATAAACAAGACTATAAGGGGTAAATGAATGATACCTAGTGTTGAAATAGGATGGGTAACCTATGGAATGTAGCATCTCCTATCATGTTCATTTAAAAATTGGGTAAGGGGCATTACCCTAAGTGTGTATGTTTTATGAACCCCTGTGAAAAACCTAAGAGGGGAAGTATGTCATTAAAAATTTAAGGGCAAATTATCCAAAGAGGAGAAGGATTGTCATGCCCTGACTTTCAATTTGATTTTTCATAAGGATAGAAATGGAATTAGAAGAAAAATTTTGTAATAAAATGGCCGTACTGATCTTGTAGAGTCGATTAGTGTGAACTACAGAGTGAAAAATGATTAAAGCGCAAAATGGTAATTTCTTAGAATGTCTAAGGGCAAAGTGGGAAACTCACTATTCATGGTCAAAATTAGGAGAGAGATATAGAAGAGTAAAAAAGAAGTACATGTGTCTATGTAATGATGAGAAAATGCAAGAAAAATGATGTTCAGGAGAGGGCCTCGTGAATAGTGCACTTAAGACATGAATAGTGCCTCCGAGCCAAATGGAGCTGATCTAACCAAACATTAGTATTAATTTTAACATGCATTGGGGTAAATTTTGGAAAGAATTTGAGGTCACTTAGGAGGTTTAAAGTCAAAAATAAAATCTAAATTTACGGTTTACAGTAGATAGTAAATTGCTTAAAGCTGAATGGAAAAATTCAGAAACGTGCACAAAAATTTCCAAAAGTGGCATATCCTATTGGTAAAAAATTATGAGGAATCCAAATATCAAAATGTTGGAATTTTCTAAAGATGGGGACTATGAGAAAATTTTTTGAAATAAATTCACATTAAATGTCTACATATGTAAGGAAAATGATAAATAATTATGTAAGGAGCATTTTGAGGCCTGGATCAAGTGGAGATATGGAGAAATCATGACCATCCAAATGGAAAGGTGGAATTATTGCCATAGAAATGAATAAATGATTTTTTTAGTTAATTACACATGGATTAATCTTAACAATCCACTTGTAATTGTTAACTTTTGATCCTAGCCATCCATTCCATCTATAGAAGCCCAAATAATACTAAATTATTCACTTTAGTTTTAGCCAAGACTAACCTTCCTAACCCCTTCATGGTTGAAATTCATCCTCCCCCACTCTCTATTTCTACCCACTAATTTTACCAAATAATCACTCAATAATACACAAAAATGGTTAATCTTTTAGCCTAACATCTTAGCCCCTTTAAATTAGTTAGAAAGAGATGGATTTTAGAAGATAAAAAGAGAAGGAAGATAGGTATTTTTTGTGACCCCAAAGTGGGTAAGTTGATCTCAAACCAAGTAATTTTTATGAGATTATATGAATAGTAGGATATATTAATAGAATTTTATGATAAAGCTTAGTATGTAATAATATTTTTTATGATTTTTTTGTGAGGAAATCCATGATGGAATTGGTGGAGGATGAGAAGAAATAGTGATGAGGTGAGCTTGAAGATGTGAAAATAAAGCTTAAATGGACTAAAGCTTGAGAAGTATGTACATTCTAAACTATGGTTTATATGTGCTTATGGTATATACATTAAACATGATGGAAGAATGTTACTTTGGATGAATGAATTATATGGATGGGAATATTATATGACTCATATAAGGATGTTTAGAACTATGAAAAATAAGGAAAAAGAGGAGAAATTTAATTGGCTTGAATTTGCATTAACTATGGAATTTTCGAAGAATTTTGTACATGATAAATATTGTCACCTTGGTTTGGAATAATTAAATGTAGTAAAATTTAGACTTGAAAGCATAATTAGGACTTAAGAGAATTATGTTAGAGTGGATAGAATATTAAAATAGAATAATTAAGACAAGAGAGTAAATATGGCCAAAATTGAAAGTAAGTAATATTAGCTACT
>CANXYI010174781.1:0-12081 GCA_948208565.1 Hura crepitans
CATACTTCATGCCAATTATGTATATTTCTATCAAATCACATGAAATGCCATTGCATACCAGCATCTAAACCCTCATTTCATAGTTCAATTACCCCAAAGACATGTCAAGCTACACTAACACACATCAAGCCCCTTGAAAAACCTATCAGGCGAAGTGTAGTTTGACACTAACATCAGTTCTTTTTTGCAAGTAACCATGCTGTTCACATTTCTTTATGCCATACACTTAAATCCTTCAATGCAAACACCTATTTAAGCTAATCCATGCACTTAAACCATCCCAAACTCAAAAGAGAAGTTATTAAAATTAAGGGGTATGATGTGAATGGCTGAATTCACTTACCTCACACTTCAAATATGAAGAATATAGCCTTCAATCCTCTCAAAACCCACTGCCTGCTTGCCATAGTACACATTTCTCCCCTCCTTCAAGCTCTTTTTTACTTCAATTCACCTTAAAAGCCATATAAATCCATCCCCACAAATGTTAGGCACCTTACACACCTAATTCTAGCAAGAAAAACCAAGGAAAAACTTAAGAAATTGCAAGAGAACTCACCTTAGTTGCTTACTGGATAGCTTCTATCTAAGGAACTTTGGGGATTTTTAACTTCCTCTTAGGGGCTCCTTTTGCTGTAATTCTTTTTCCTCTATCTCTTTAACACATCAAAATAGTTTTTAGTGAGCAAAAATTCTTGAATTGAGCTAAAAAAGATGATGAAAAAGGGAGAGGGAAGTTGGAGTAGCGTCGGTTTGCTAGTAGCAAAGAGGAAAATGGGTGTTTTTGTTTCAAATGGAAAAGTCCACCTGTCACTCATCCTTGCCACTTAGCAAGGGCTTTAGGCGAAATGGACAAGTGTGGGTGGGTCCCACAGCCACTCAAGCAACCTTGAATTCTTAATTTTTTGGCAAACTTCAAAAATTCACTAAAATTCAAACGAAGCTCAAAAAATTACACCGTTAGTTTTAAAATTCATATTTTAATCCCTCTACGTGCTCGTAAATTTTTGCCACCAAACTCAATCAATTAGGCAATTTTCAAACTACATCAATTTCTATGCCAACCTAAAAAATTATGAGAATTTTTGAATGACCTCAAAATCTAAAAATTCTCTTACTAATAAACTCAGTGGAACTTTTAAGCTTTAAAGTTCACTATTTTTGGGTACTTCCGGGCACATCCCAAGTCATTATTAGCCCATAAAATTTTTATTGCACTGAGGGGTAGCTTATAGTCCGAAATGAATTATTAGTTCTGCTAAATTTTAAAATTTTTCCTTTTTCATCAAATTAAAGCCCCTCAAAGTTTCATGACCAGTGTCGTTACCTCGTTTTATGTACAAGTGACTCGACACCCTATGCACACTTCTCAGATCTAGTGGCACTATTCATAGAGCCTAAAAAATGGGCATTACACAACCACCCTCTTAGTGCTATTATTTGTTCCTATAGTAGGTGTAGTTCTACCACTAGCATTATCCTACTCATTGTGTAGTTTTTGGACCTTTCACACAGTTATAGTCCACTACACTCACAATCATGATCTCTATCATTCTCCACTAGTCTCTGCTATTTCCCTCATGATTTCCTATCAACTAGCAAATCCCATGTGCTTGTTTTGGTTATGATAGGAAGAAGAAGTTATTAATATTTGCTACCCACAAATCCACTCTCCCCTTTCTCTCTGAATTTCTCCTTTTTTTTATCCTCCCATCAAAACTTCTAAGGTAGAGAACTAGCATTTTTATGTTGGTTCTTACAAAAAAAAAAAGCAAGTCCCTCTTAATCCTTCTTATTTCATCTTTAAAATAAGTCTATTCCTTCTCACATTACTCCTTTATTTTCATATACAATATAGCATACATAAATCTTGAATACTCTATCTTTAATATCCCATTTAATTTCTTAATTATAAGATTGTACACAATTCAAGTTAAAATTTTCAATTCTTAAGGTCTTACAATTCACCCCCACTTTGGCTATTTCATCCTCAAAATAGAGTTAAAGTCTTTATCTGATAAGCTAAGAATTCCATCACTTTTTATCGAGGTTTGCACCACCACTTTTAGGGGTCTACCACCCTTCTCTTTGACTTGGAATAATTTGACATGTCATTGGTAGACATTTACACCCCTAATAAGCACTGATTAACAACATACACCATGCATATTAACTATCACTAGAAATACTTTACTACTATTCCTATACCACCACACTTCATCTGCACCCCTCTATTTTCATACTTCCATTGTTATCTATTAAGGGTCCCGACACTATAACTGAAATTGAGAATGATAAAAGAGGTGATATCACCAATGATATGACTTTTGCTATAGATTCAAATACATTTGTAAAAGTACTATTGAAAATCTCATGGTTTAAGGCTAACCATCAATATTC
The DNA here is from genome assembly GCA_948208565.1 of Hura crepitans. Classification (NCBI taxonomy): domain Eukaryota; kingdom Viridiplantae; phylum Streptophyta; class Magnoliopsida; order Malpighiales; family Euphorbiaceae; genus Hura; species Hura crepitans. The sequence continues at coordinate 2,401 of CANXYI010174781.1, forward strand.
TGCTAAGAGTAACTTTAAGGAAGGGATATAATTTCCTTCTTTGCTCTATTCATAACACTACCAAGAATCTAAAATGAGTCTAATAGCATGTCTCTATACCTATCAAATAGCTTTAACTAGATAAGCACAAGCATCAAGATCCATGCATACTCTTGTACAGAAATGGCATTTACAAACACAAAAATCTTAGAATCGTAAGACCTACTCTGATCCACAATTGTAACACCTACTCCTTAGTTATGACTAACTATCTAAAAGAGATGGTATTACAAGTGAGCATTTGCTTAAACCTAATACTAATGATCCCCTTAAGTGGTTTCAAAGAAGGGTTCTAACTAAACTTATTTGTCACTAGATCATTTTATAAAAGTCTATTTAAATTGAAGGATAGTTTGAGACTAAATTTTGGCAGCATAACAGTTGTCTGAAAGTCTTACCAAAAATTTCCTCTAGAAGAACACTTATACAAATACTTTAATGCTTAAAATCAATCCTTAAATTTTCACTTAAACTATGAAAACATCAAACAACTACATCAACACTGCAACATCACATTTATAGGTCTGCAAACCTTTTTGACAACTCAAGGAAATAACTAAAGGCTCTTCCTTCAAGGAAAATGTCAAATAAGGTTTATCCTATCTAGTTTAGCACATGTCAACCTACTATCATGCAATCAACTTAGTTGGACTCCTACATCTTCATGTATCTCAACTCATATGACTTTTATAATGCATCCTATCTATGAACTAAAACACATTCAAACCATCCTATTTACATAAGCCTGAGATTACATTAGTTGTATATATAGATCCCTAATTTAATATAGTCTGTATATGCAAGTCTAACACTAGACACCTTAGATTAAAAAAAACTAATTGTACAACTAATTCTAATAGACTTAGATCTTGATACTTGTTTTAGTGATTCTAGTGTAGCCAATGTTATGCTTGACCTCTTCATGTCTCTAAAACATCTCATATTTAAATCAATTGTATGTGTTTCACTTACCATGTCATGCATTTGGATTAGCTAAGCATGCTTAATTGGCTAAACTAGTAAGCTAGAACATATAACTCTAGTATAATACAAATACTATGCATTCTGAAGATGTTTTATCCATATTTGCATTAACATAAGGCTACTCACATTATTGACTAGATACTAGTATGTTTACTATTACTGTCCAATTTATAAGTAATACTAGTTATCTATGTTTTAAGTTAAATTTATTAATTTTCATTAAGAATTTAATCTGTTGAGACTCTTTAGAGCCATAGGTAACACTTTCCTAAAATGACCTTGAGGTAGGGTAAACAGGGCTGATAAAGTTATAAGCTGAAAAATGGTGATAATATGGGCTATCCCATTAGGTAGTCACTATTGTAAGCTAATAAGTATCTGATAAGTTGATAAATACTAGTGGCCTCAACCACTATCACTTTAAATAGCTCATATGGCATTGATGCTGAGCTATAAGCTTTTGTAGATTTCCTTTATAATTCCTCTTTAGAATGCCAAAACTCCCCTAACCTAGATTTTAAAGAGTTTACCCTAGGCACTCAATTAAGAATTTTTACATTGCTTAAATTTAAATGTACTTGTGTTTATGACTTTATTATACTATAAATTTACACTTTATCTCATTCACTATATTTGAGTTCAATAATGGCTTTGTAACTAATAGTCAGGATATGTTTGAAGGACCATTGTTCTTTATTAACTACTCTTAAGTAGCTAAAACTAATCCTTAATATTTTTAAAGATCAAATTGACTAAGAGATTTCAATTGATATATGTGATTATGTGAGAAATCATAAAACAACATATATGCTAGTTTTATAATCATAATGCAACTTACATGTTATTTCTACAAATCATGTTATAGCATACATGCTAATTCTATAAATCATAAGGCAAACTTTATGCTAGTTCTATGAATAATAATGCAACATACATGCTATTTCTATAAATTAAAGTCGTTACTATCACAGTTAACCTATTTAGCCGATTACTTTAGCATAGAATCTTATCTAGGATGGTCACTTAACTTGTGAAGCTAACTTTTCATTCATGTAATTGAGTTTCTATGATACTTGCTTAGTTCACTTTTTGTATGTTCTCTGTTAACTAAAAATTAGCTAATAAGTGCATTATTTGCAACCATATGAGGTGTTTTGGTGAAATACGCATAGCGTTTTTAATTTAACTATGCTATTAAATTGCCTCTACTGAATTATATTCGATTCTTTAAAATAATACTCTAGAAACTAAATGTACAAATTATTTTATAGGTTATGAAACTAGTATATGGTAAAGCTTCCTCAACTGCATAAAATTTACCTTATTCTTATTTGTTGAATTCTAGGTCTATACTCTATGTCCCATTCTGCACCAATAATATGATTCTACTAATGTGATATTAGCTAGTGATATGCTTATACCTTGCATAACTCAATTTTACTAATACATTTTGATTGCTACACTACATGTGACTTATGTACTACAAGCTATTGTTGAATTGACATGATATAAGTCTTAGAATAACCCTCACAAATGAACCACTCATGCATTAAGAGTCAATATGTAAATATGATTGGCATGCTAGCTTAATTCTTTTATCTTTATACAAATGTATGTATGCTCCACTCCATAGCGGCAGTATGTGAATTGAATAAATAAATAAAACACTTTTATCATGCTAAATCAACTTACTTCATGGACTATAATTAATTAACCTTGAGTGATAAATTTGGCTAGTGAGATTATAAAATATGGGAGTACATGCCTTTTACAAAGCATAAGAGAATGTCTTTGAAATGAAATTATATTCATACATAACTGGTTAGACTATTTGCATGCACTCACGTATAACTTAAGTCCCTTATATTCAACTATGTCATTCCACTACTAGGGCTTAACTCTTCATCTATTCTTGCAAACATTATTTACACTTATACACTATCCTTATTAACTAACAAAGTTACTCATAATGTTCAAATATACAAGAATATCATATTTACAAATTTAATTCAATGCATTTTGATAGATAATTATCCCTTTTATAATCTTACTAATGTTCTCAAGCCCATAGTTTCATATGTCTCTAACAAGCACATAATTATTTTATAAAATAGTCAATTGTCTATCTTGATTTCATTCTAGCATTCTATTGCCAACTTGGTTATCTGACTTTAATAGTCTTTAGGTTATCTTTACCCAATACAATAATCATTTTTCCCAATTTATGTATATTTATTTAAAGTTACCTACCCTTGTCATAACTTTCCATCTAAATTTAACACATCCATTATTTAAATCATATAATCTCAAGTTACATTCGTTAAGGCTTGTCTGTGTTACTTTTGATCATTTCTCCTATAGAACTTACTCCCACATTTGTTGTATACACATACCAAACTCACTATCGTGGCAACACATAACTCATTCCCACCCAATGATAAAGTGAAATTGAACTACGCAAAATATTGCTCTTTAGCTTTTGATCTTGCTTCATGTCACTTGATCTTCGACTGCTGAAATTATAGCAATAGTTCTAAAGGTTTCCTATCCTCCTTTAACTTACTTCATCACTCACGATGCTCTTCATCTCATTCCTAACTTTTAGTTAGGCTAAATCTTGTTATTCTAGCAAATAATCAAGAAAAATAATAACTATATCTATTGCTATTTTTGTAGAATATCTACAATATAATTATCTATTCATTATAACCTTTTTGGCCTTCATCCACACATAAAATAGTTCCCAGCATTCCACTTGATCACCCTTAGCCTAACTTAATGGTAAATACTCATAAATACCCACTCTTATATCTAAATCCCTCATCTGTTAAGTACTTATGCTATTAAAGAATTGTTATAGTCAAAATTAAATAAGCAAAGCTCAGTTCCTACCTTACCACATTATAAACAATCCCTACAACCTCTCTTATGTCATAAAGGTAATCTCGTATACTCATAAATTTACTCATATAAAACTCCCTTTCAAAAAAGCCTACTACTATCAACTCAAATGCAATTTCATATTGATTGAGAGCATTCAATCAAGTTTTGTTTCTTAAAAAGTCAAATTCAATTAAATTTTCAATAACTTTATACCATAGAAATCAAATTATGTACTTAACTTGATGATTCAAAATACCATTTCGTAATAAGAAAGATGTTGTCTATGCTATTTCATTCAAAAAGCCGCTGCTTTCGCTTATAGCATTATGTCTTTTACTGTTTGCCCCTTTACTATAGCTACTACTATGGTTGTGTGTGTCATAGCACCTGTTGTTTATATCTAGCAGTTGTAGTGGTTGCCTCTATAGCGGTTGCTATAATTTCCCCATTGTTTGTTCCTTGTAGTGGTTTTATTGTACACCCATAGTCACCCTCTTAGTGTTGTTATTTGTTTCTATAGTAGGTTCAATTCTACCACTAATGTTGTCCCACTTGTAGCCTAATTTTAGCATCTCCTATGTAGTTATAATCTATAGCACTCAATTCGTGACCTCCATCATTCTCCACTACTCTCTACTATCTCCCTAACAATTTGCTCTCCACTAACAAATCCCATGGATTACTTTATTGTTATGATAGAAAGAAGAAGTTATTAATAGATACTATCCACCAAACAACTCCCCTCTTCTCTCTCCCATTGAAACTTCTAAGGGGAATAACTGGCATTTTTAAGTCGGTTCTTACAGAAAAAAAAAGACATCACTCTTAATCCTCTCTTGTTCCATTTTAAATTCAGTCTATTTCTTCTCACACTACTCCCTTATTTCCTTATAAAATACCACATAATAAATATCAAATCCTATATATTTATTATCCCATTTTAGTTCTTAATTATGATATTGTATCTAATTCAAGTTAAATTTTACAATTCTCAGGGTGTTACATATGCTTCTTGTTATAGTAGCCTAACAACAAAGTCTATAGTGACTCTGTCCCATTTTCCATTATGGATTCATCAGGGGATGGCCCTATGTTATATTTTATAGCCATAAGCCAATTTTATTAATATGATTTAATAGTTTCAATTTGCCTATCTTAAGAGACAAATAATAGATCTAAAGGGAAAATAAACTAGTGCAGTCATGCCTAATTTAGACCTATGCCGATGCACCAGCTCAATTGAATTTTGGCACTTAAGGTGCGAATAACAAGGAGTTGTCTACCTAGTAGATTGGTCTGTGCAATCGACTAGTGCAATGGCCCTCAGGGATCTATGCTGCTGCACTAGCATTCATGTAAAAGATTAGTGATAAAGCGGTTGTGTCTATATAATAGACTGGTCTATCTAATAGACTAGTGTAATAGCCCTCAGGGACCTACGCTGCTGCACCACCAATATCAACTCTGCCATCAGGTGGTAAGGATAGAAAGTTATTTATTCAATAGACTAGTACAGTAGCCCTAATAGGGACCTATGCCATTGTACTAACCCTATCTGAAAAGTAAACAATGTAATAGCTACTAAAGATCCTTAAGTTAATCGATCAACCCACTACCCATATAGTGGGCGTCTATCAAATGGGTTTCTTAACCTCAAACTGTGTCCATTCCTTTACTGATTAACTTTTTATAATATTATAAATTTAAAAAGAAATAGTTATAATTTTTATAGCAAAGTTGGAATTTTGCCCTATCTAGTATGGCCACAAATAGGCTGTATCGAGTGAATTATCACAAAATATATTCTAGGGTATAATTGCCAATAATTATCATATATTATCCTAGATTTAATTCTCTGAGCATTTCATAATTTTAGGCCATTTTACTATCTAAGGGACTTATTGGTTCAGATAATGGTCATTTTTGGACAGTTATAGGTCATTGCAGCAAGTTTCATTTAGCTTTCTATGTCCATTTCACCTCATGCTTTAGTGTAGTTTTCACTGGTTATTTCATACATTCATATGCCCAAAGCCAATCACAAACTTAGGCTATAAACAAGGCCAAAATCTAGGAATACATGCCATTACAAAAAAGTCTCACCATACTTGTCATTATAGGCACAAAATGTAGATGCATACTTTATTCTTAAACCATAGCCCTTAAAGGCAATTTCAAGTCACTTTTCATACTAAATTTCTCTTCAATTTCTAAGGTCATATTAAAGTAATTTCCCAGTTATTCTCTCACAACATGTCATGCCATTTTCTAGTACACATTAGCTAAGTTCATGCCAATATACTATCTTGCATTACATGTCATTATCTTATATCACCCATATACATTAACCTATCCTAAATACCATACTTACCAAGCCTTTCTATGCCATGCATAGCTCATGGCCACTAATAGATGTATTGCCAATCCATGCATTTTGACATCATTTATCATACACACACCTTGCATATTATTATAATAGCATATATCCACACATCTACACTTCGTACTAAGCATATTATACCATTACACAAGTCATACATGCCTCGGTCATACATCATACACATAAGTACATGCATTGTAACATCAAAACCACCACCTAGGCATGTATTATTATACCAATCTCTAACTTTTACCATGATGCACCCATCATACACCTCTCAACTACATGTATACTTTATGCCAATTATGTATATTTCTATTAATTCACATGAAATGCCATTGCATACCAACATCTAAACCATTATTTCATTATTCAATTACCCTAAACACATGTCAAGCTACACTAACACACATCAAGGCCCATGAGAAACCTCTCAGCCAACGTGTAGTTTGACATTAACATTAGTTCTTTTTCTAAGTAACAAAGCCATTCATATTTCTTTATGCCATACACTAAAATCCTTCAATACAAACACCTATTCAAGCTAATCCATGCACCCAACCCATCCTAAACTCAAAGGAGATAAGTTATTCAAATTTAAAGGGTATGAAGTGAATAGCTGGATTCACTTAGCTCACACTTTATAGATGAAGAATCCACCATTCAAACCTCTTAAAGCCCACTGGCAGCTTGCCACAATACACTTTCCTCCCCTCCTTTAAGCTCTTTTTTTTGTTTCAATTCACCTCAAAAGCCATAAAATCCATCCCCATAGATGTTAGGCACCTTACACACCTAATTCTAGCAAGAAAAACCAAGGAAAAACTCAAGAAACCATAAGAGAACTCACCTTTGTTGCTTGTTGGATAGCTTCTATCAAAGGAACTTTAGGGATTTTTACCTCCCTCTTTGGGACTCCTTTTGTTGTAATTCTTTTTCCTTAATCTCCCTAGCACATCAAAATAATTTTTAGTGCACAAAACTTCTTCAATTGAGCTAAAAAAGATGATGAAAATAGGAGAGGGAGGATAAAGTGGCATCGGTTTGCTGCTAGTAAAGAGAAAAATGTTTGTTTTTGTTTTAAGTGGAAAAGTTCACTTGTCATTCACCCTTGCCACTTGGCAAGGGCCTTAGGCCAAATAGACAAGTGTAGGTGTATCCCATAACCACCTAAGCCTCCTCAAAACATCTCAATTTTTTGGCAAACTTCAAAATTTCACCAAAATTCACACGGACATCAAAAAATTACACCATTTGTTTTAAAATTCATATTTCAATCCCCTTTATGTGCTCATAAATTTTTGCCACCAAACTTCATGAATATGATAGTTTTCAAACTGCTTAGATTTAACTTACCATTGAGTTAATATAAGATACCATAAGGTTATACTTACTCACTTTAAGCCCTTGGCTTTTATGTTTTGGCATGAATTTTAACATAATTAACTTTAACCATGTTTATACACACACACACACACATATCATATGGTCTCTTTAACCATATTTCTTTTCCTTAGTCTCTAGCTTTTAACTAGCTTAGAAACTTCACTTTTTTTATCATTTACTCAAATATATCATAACATATACTTTTAATCTTTTTGTAGTTTAACCCATACACATAATAGAAATAACAAACTTTTACACTTTGACTCGCCAATGGGCTAAGGTGTAAAACTATAAGTTTAAACTTTTTCAACCTTAACCCACCACTCGGTTATTGCTATATATTAAAGGTTTTCATGAAAATTCAAGATTATATATTAACTTCTCTGTGATTTAATATACAAGACCATATATTTATACTTCTATTCCATAACATTAGTGTGACCCTAAATCTTGGGTGACATGATTTACAACTCGAAAAGTACTATTCACTACATGAAGATTTTAGGGCGTTACATTTCTTCCTATCTAAAAAAACTTTTTTTCCTCAAAATTCTTCAGTAATTTGACATACTTACACCCTAACAAAATACATATCCTCCACTTATTAGAATCTCCTATTCTACAAAAGCTCCTTTTATTGGTTGTTCAATGCATATTGACTTTTCTTGTCATCTATTACTTACTATTATTGTTATACCCTATCAATTCCCTTAGCAAAAGAGCTATCTATATATAGAATCAAGCTATGGTCATGCATATGTAATGATAAATGCAATGTATATGGAATGATGAGAGTATGCAAAATGCTAAGATGCAATTTCATGATAACAGATGCGTAAATTTGCCCCAATTTCTCATGCATCATTAATGAAAAAAAAATAGCCTATCTCCTTAAGGACATCAATAGATACTTGGGAGCATTATCACTTTTAGTTTTAGCAATTCTCTTTTTCCTTGTATATATTCTACTCCCGTTTTACTCACCACTATGCTTATTCATGCCATCACTATTCTTAGTTATGTCCTCTCTTTTCTATTTAGTCTTATCCCTTTAGAAATCTTTTGTTCTCTTTATTCCTTCTATTCATTTTTCCTTTATCCTCTAATACATTATATAGCACTAGTTCTCAATACCTTATAATCATTCAGAATTTCTCTAAAGTATTGTTTTCTTTTCCCTCAAAGATGATACTCATTATTCGTAATTTAATCCTTCAACATCAATATATCCTTTCTATCTATTGATATATCGATACAGAGTCTTAGTGAAGGATTTTTGGTATTAACAAAATAAGTAGGGTAAGTCTCACATCCCTTTCGAATAAGGTGTCTTACAACTACAACTGAAATAAGATTAGGTAGAATCACTCTTGCCTAAAATTACCACTTCACTTCCCTGAGTAGTCTGAAGGGCATGCTTCTTTTGTCACAATAAACCTCCTATATTATAGTTGACATGGGTTATAGACTCTCTAGACTTATGTACTCATATATACTATACTTAGGAACACCTAAACCTAGACTCTGATACCAAAAATTGTCACACCTTTACCTTATTTTTGGAGAAACTCGATAAAAGCATAAACTTTCCCTAAGGTCACCCATCCTGGGATTTCCCTAATGTGTATTGCTTAACCTTTATTAATTTATTCTATTTTCATATTTACTTTTTAAATTATTCCATTGTTTCTTTATTTCTAATTAATACTAGTTATAAAATAAAGAGAAAACCTTTCATTTTGTCAGAAAACATTTTATAGAAAATCATACAGCATAACGATTGTCTAAGTTAAAATACAAAAATTTTCTTGCAAACAAAAACACTTCAATATAATTCAATCAACATTTCTCTATTCTAGGACCCTTTCTAGTCCTCCAATCTCATTATTCAACATATTCACATATGCACAATCAATATATAAAATCAACACTTAATATCATAGGGTCTCTGACCCGTTATCATCAAAATAACATAGATAAAATAGCAATTATATATTATTCATAGACAT
>CANXYI010174785.1:0-16102 GCA_948208565.1 Hura crepitans
AATATCTGTCTATTTGTGAGGTATTCAAGCTAAACAAGAGAAGAAAAAGAAAATAGCATATGCTGCTTAGAAAGGTGTATAAAATGAATTTGGTTCTAGTTGCTATCAGTTTGGCTAATCAAGTTATGCTTTTTATACTCTAAATGACATATCTACATAAGATTTTTAACAATTAAGAATCTAATCTAGCATAGCTATTAGGAAGCTCATGAATTGCACCTCTTAGCAGTTTATGTGTATGACCAATTTTTAGGATTATGCATATCTGCATAAAAGGCTTCTAATGGTCTACCATTTTAGACATTTTTAGGCCATAATTTAGATTAGCATTAGGCTTAATTTATAAGCCTTTTAACACTTAAAAGACTCATTTAAAAATTAGATAAAACATACATCGAGAATTGGGCCTCTAGATCCTAACTTATAATTAGACTCTAAGCCTAGTTGATTTTTTTTCTCATTTTTCCATCTTTCAATTACATCTAATATCGTTGAATATTAAGGCATTTTGAATCTTATCTCAATTATTTTAGTTTTGACCCTATGGGTTTTTGAAGCACATTGGCAATACATAAATGAATTAGAATCCTAGTTCAACTAAGACTCTTATGGTTCATCCCACTGGATACATAATTAATTCCTAATTAAGAATTCATGTGTGTATAACTCATGGGAGGTATTTAGCTATACATCAAGGCTACCCACGTGTTGAAAAGTCAAGTAATTTGACTTAACCATTCCATATACAGTTACCATATAATTACTCTTTTTATCACCCTTTATCTCATTTAGGTTTAAGTATGGACTTATGTTAGCTCAATGCTTAACCAAGTGTGTCTAAACAAACCCTAAATTTATTAATTCAAATATTTACATCTTTATTTCCAAAATGCCCTTGTGAATCTCATTCACACTTGCATATTATATTAGCAAAAGATTTTTGAATAAAAAATTATATTATAACTTTGAGATGAACTTCCCACTATAATCTATGGTCATGAATCCTTTATTGATGACTCAAGTACCTTCAAGTATCTCATTTTATACCTAATTTTCTAGTAATTTTGGTAATACCCTTATCTAGTCCCATAAAGAAACCTAAAAAGTAATCTTATAGCACATAGAAAGATGTAACATAAAAATATGAAAATATAAAAGAAAAGTGAACTAAAAAAATGTTTTTCTTTACATATGCATTTTAAGGAAAACACTTTTAAAATCTTAAAATTTAAAATCATGTTGTTCTTTTTGTAACATATTGTGTATACATGCATCATTATGCTAATAATCTGGTAGCATAACAGCTATTCGAGTACTACACAAAAATTTTAACAAGAAAAGAAGACACGTCAATATACTAATCACTTTAAATATAATCCATCCACATTAATACTCAACTCTAAGACTTGGTTTTAAACACACAGTTGTGTTGTTACACAAATCATATATCAACATTTCAATGCAACCATATACATGTGAGGAATTATTTGCAATGTATACATCATAAGCACATAACATCTTTATGCACTAACATGAAAATGCTAAGGACATGAAATGCCTATGACCCTTATTAACAATGTGTCATGTCCCAACTTTTGGTCCAATTTACTCACACGTAGAGTGAGAATTTAAGGAAACCATTTGGAATAAAATTGATGTATGGATCAAGTAGAGTCAATTGGTTTGAATAGCAGAGTGAAAATTCACCGAGGGACGTAACGATCATTTTCTAAATTATCTGGGACAATTTTGGAAAAGAGTAATTTAAGGCTTATTTATAAGTGGAACATGTATGGAAGAGTTAAAAACATGTAAATAACATGAAACGAATGCAAAAGTGTGAAAAGAATGAGGTTTAGGACTCAATCTCGATGAATAGTAACATCGAGCTATGAATAATACCACCTGGGTCCAATTAGGGTTATCATACCAAAAATAAGTATGCACTAAAAGTTAGTGTGTGGTGAAATTTGGAAACAATTTGATGTCATATAAAGTTGTTAAATAAGCAAAAGAAGTTTGAACTATAATGTCTTAGTGAATAGTAACTTAATTTTAGCTGAATGATAAAATATTTGAAATTAGCTCAAAAAAATTTGAAAATGGCATGACTTGATGGTCAAAAATTCTATCTAATGCAATGGTACTGAGGTTGGAATTTTTTGACTAGGGGAAATAATTTATTTAAGTTAATTAAAATGGTGATTTATTAGTTTAGTGGGTTCTGCTTAGTTAAAAATTATGAAATTCAAGGGAGACACTAATTAAAGTATTTTTGAATTTTTGGTAACAAGAATAAAATTTTTTGAAGCCTATATGAATAAATTTGATTTTTTATGCACTAAAATACCATTGAAATAATCCTAACCATTGGATTTTAAGTGAATTAATCTTGGACATTGATGTAAGGTATAAAAGGGGTGGAAACCTCTAGATTTTTTTGCAGAGAATTCTTAGCATCATCCTCCTTTCTCAACCCTCAAACTTAAAATTTTCTTTCTCCCACTATAAACATGATATTTTCTCTCTCCTCTTCCCAAAAATGCACCTATAAACCCAAACCAAAAGTGTAGAATCCATCTAACACCCTTATAAAGCCTAAAAATCATGAAAAACAAGCAAAACAAGGAAGATTTTGAGAGATTCAAGTATTGAGAAATATGGAGTTTCAAATGTCATATGGTGGTAAGTTGGTTATTTTTAAGGTTTATTAATTTTCTAGGTTATTTTGGGAGCTAAAATAAGTGATTCTAGTGTTGGTTTAGAGTTTGGAACAAGCATGAATTTTCTATGAATTTTTCTAATAAAAATTACATTATGTTTATATTGAATTTTTATGGTGAGCATGGGATGAGTAAATCAATGGTGTGGAGTGTAAATTTGGAGGCAAATAAACTCATAAGTAAGTGTATACAATGAAATATATGCGTGTGTGTTTAGTTGTTGAATTTAAAGTGTATGTGTGTGTGTGTGTATGGAATTGTTTGATTATGTGTTTATAAAGAGTTTAATGCATGAGTTATGGCATAATTATGTTGTTTAAATGTTTGTAACATAATTTGATTAGAAAATTATGAATGGAAAATAAGTTGAATATGATGGCTGAATTTGACATAATGGTATTGTAATGCCTATAAATCGAGGTTCCATGAACAGTACCACTGAGGTTAAAAAGTGTTCACGAAGTGTTGAGTCACTTTCATGAGGCTCGAGGTAAGGGCACTGGTCATGAAACTTTGAGGAGCTATAAAATGAAGAAATTGGCTTGATTTAAAGATTTAATAAAACCAATACATTATTTTAGGCTATAACTTATGGGCTATAAGCTAAGATAAAGTCAGGCCAGGAATAAATCGAGATGTGCCCAGACATACCTAAAAGTGCCACACATTGAAGGTTAAAAATTCCTCTGAATCCATTAGTGAAAGAATTTTTGAATTTTGAGGTCATTTGTAAATTTTCTAAATTTTAAGGTTTTACATAAATTGAGGCAATTGATTAACTATTAGTCGATAAAATTTGGCCGTGAAATTTTATGAGACCCTAAATGGGACCAATCAAGGATTTTTAAAATAAATGCGATGATTTTTGGAGTCGGAGTGATTTTTAAAAATTCCTCAAAGTTTTTACCAAAATCGAGCTTTTTTGAGTTGTTCAAGTGGCATTTAAGCCCTATTTGTGCCACCTCAGCCACTATAAAGGGGCTAAAGTGACACATGGATGGTCACTTGGCCATTTCCACTCACCCTTCACCTTTCTTCTTTTTCTTTCCTTTTACAGCAGTCGATGCCATTTCTAGCCCAGATCACCATTTTCATTTCCTCTCTCAAGCTTTTTCTCATGAAAAGTCATCTTAACATTCGAGGAATTGATTTGTGAAGGTGTTAGAGGCCATAGGAGTGGCTAGAACTCAAGAAAGTTCAAGAAAGCTTAAGGCGTCAACAAATATGACAAAAAGGGCAACTTCTTGTTTGTAAGTTTTTAGCTTTTTTTTTATTTCTTAAGGGATTTGATGATTCTAAGAACATTTATATGATTGGAATTTGATATGGATGAGTGTGTGATTTTTGGTGATATTTTGAAGGAGGGATGACATGTATGGAAGTCAAGGCATAAGGGGAGGATTTGGTGATTTTCTTTAACCTAGAAGAATGGATTTCAGCTCCTTCAGTAGTGAGGTAAGTAAATTTAATCCATTCAAAGCATGTGAGGTTGAATTGCCATGAATGAAGCTTAGGAAAGTTGTATGGAATTGGTAGATTAGGTGGTTTTAGTGTGTAATTTGATAGACTATGTGTATAACTAAGCTAATAGTGTGTGGATTGAATGTTTGGGATGATGTTTGGATGAAAAGAATGCATGGAAAGGTGAGTTCTTCACTTGGTTAAGAGCTTTGTATAGGCATTTGTGTTGTATATGGCTTGAAATTGTGTTATGGCATGTTAGTTAAGGTATATGGCATATACTATATTTAGAATGTATGTGTAGATAGAGAGAATTAAGTGTTTGTATATATGTCCCTTTGTAGGCCAAGAGGTTCCTTGATGGGTATAGTTTGTGAATGGTATGTGTACATGGCATATGGAAGGATTTTGGCTTGCCATTGATGGCATGTAAGGTGTAAGTGAAGATTTTAGTGAGTTAAGACTTGTATGTGTGTGTCGATAATATGGCCAAGGCATGTCCTAAGGTATATTGGCCTAATTTGCATGGTAAAAGCATAAATATGTGTTCAGGGATGTTTGTGTGATGTCTAAGTGTGCATAAATTTGTTTGAATGCGGTAGAAAGCATGTATAAGGGAAAAGGCAACTTGTAACTGTGAGCTTTGCAAGGTAATGTCACATAAAAATAAGGTATGGTTTGAGAACATTTGTGTGTGTGTTGGCAAGGCAATGGTGGAATTTTGTGTATGGCATGATTGAGGTTGATATGCATGGTTAGTGTGGCATGAAATGAAAATTATAGGGGACTTTTTTAAATTATGGAAAAAGGATTGAAAAATGAACTTAAAATTAACTTAGAATGGTATGTAAAATGGCTTTGAAAAGGGATTAAATTTAGGCATGGAAATATACCTTAAAATGTAATGTTTTTGTAAGTTGGCAAGTGACGTATTTATATGGCAAATAGATGTCCTTCTTTGGATTTTGCTTTAGGCTTATGGATTTATATGATTACTAGTGTAATTGGCACTAAAAAAAGGACTTAAAATGACCCTAAAATGGTCATTGCATGTAAGCAAAATGGCCTATAATTGTCTCATAAAAATGTAATTTTGAGACTATAATTTAAATGGCTATTTAACATTAATATATTTGAGCCAAAATAATTGGCTAGATTAGATTTAATATGCATATAATTATGCCTTCAAAATTGAGTCAAAAAGTGACAGAAAATTTTACCTGATATTACTCGGACTGTCCAAGTAAAAAATCAATTGTTTGATTAAAATATTATCTATCTATTTTTCACTTCATAATATTATAAAAAGATGATTAGTAATGAGATAAATTTAAAAATGCTATTAGATGGCCCATTAGTTAGACACCCATTGGATGGGTTAACTGGTTAACTTAGGGATTAGCACCTACTAGACTGTCTGATTATTAGACTAGGTCAGTGTAGCGACCGAGGTTCATCATTGAGCTACTACACTAGTCTACGGGGCAAACACTCTTTGTTGCTAGCACCTTTGATGGTATATTGAAATATGATGGTGCAACAGCGAAAGTCCCTGGAGGGGCCACTACACTAGTTTGCTGTGCAGACCCCGATGGATTATTTGATATGATCAGTATCTTGGGAGGTCTATGGACTGATGCTTATGCACAGTTACTCAACATTTTTGCCCCTTAGGAGGTTTTTATGAATTGATCCCTACAAGATATAATGGGCCGGTGTAGTGGTTAGGGTAAAAAATGTGGGTCGTTGAACATCTTTCAATTCCTTTTTGTTCTAGTATCTATAAGTGTAGTCTATCTAGTTAGGCCTATGCAATAATTTATACAATGCATTTGGAAATAATGGAATGATTGAATAAATTATAGAAAGAAATTGAATAAAATGTTTATAGTGGCATTTTGGTAATTTTAAAGAAATAAGACATAGCATATGTATGACATTAATCATTTGGCATATTGCTCACACACTACACCTAAACTATTAATTGTAATTGCATATGTGTATTAATGCATGTTTTAAATGGTTTAGATTTGCTTACTGAGTTTCATACTCAGCGTACCTATATTATGGTGCGCAGGTAACAAGGATAAGCAAGCTAGCCTCGATGATTTTGCAGCATTGCTATACATCAGTTAAAGGGTAAAAAAAAGTTGTTTTCTTTCATTTAGTAGTGGTACTCATGTAATAACATATGGGTTTTGGGTTAGCATGCTTAGAAGCTACTATAACTGTATATATAACCTAGATGTGATATATATAAGCTATTATGGTGTTTGTTTGGTTTGTGTGCAAACTTGATAACTGTGGGCCTAAGGCCTTGTGTTGTTGAATATTGATATGTGAATATATGTCTAATGTTGACTAGTGATTGATTGGGGGACTAGAAGGGTCCAGAAGGAGGTTTATGAATTTGTGGCTTGTAGAAGTGTTTTAATAGGTGAAAACTTTTTTTTGTTTATCAATCGAGTAGCCGTTATGCTGCCCAAATTTTTGTGACCTATAAAGTGTCTGCATATACCCTGTCTGAGTCTATCATACCATGTATGAACATGCTTAAGGATTAGATTGGACATCTAAGCAATATCTGATAGAATTTAAGAACAGTCTATGAGTGTTAAGGAGTTTTCTCCTGAAGCAATCCTAGGATGGGTGACTTGTTGGGAAGTTTCTTGCCTATTGAGTTTCTTTAGAGATTTGGTAGGGTGGTATCAGAGCCTAGGTTTAAAGTTCCTAGGTAAGTTACATGAGTGCCAAATTCTAAGGTTGGTTACGTGCTATGCTACGTTGCACAGAGGCTGATGAGTTTGTGATTTTTGTAGGAATACGAGATAGCTGATAGAACATCAGAGGAGTGAGCATAGGAAGTGGCCAGCTATACTCTAACTATAATATAGGGAGCAGAAAATGTAGCTACTCTTGAGCCTAGTGTTGCTACACATAGGCCATAACCTCAGGCATAGCCACAGGCAGAGGCATCTCTAATTTTGTTATAGCAAATAGCAAATCTATTGAGACATACCTCTACACCTACAGCTCTACCTCTACTATCCCCAGCTCCTGTGCCATTGACACCATTAGAGAGAATTAAAAAGATAGGAGCTAGGGATTTTCTGAGCGCAAAGAAAGATGATGCAACACAAGTGCAGCACTGGTAGAGAGGACTTTTAGGATTTTGGAACAGCTGAAATGTTTGGAGGAAGATAATCCAAAGTGTACCAATTCTCTCTTATAGGAGGAAGCATACCATTAGTGGGATACTATCAGAAAGAGGAAGCCAGTGGCAGAGCTCACATAGGAGTTTTTTCGAATGGAATTTATAAAGAAATATATCCTTGAGTCCTATAAGGATAAGATAAGGCAGGAATTTTTATATTTGAAACAATGTAGGAGGGCAGTGGTTGAATATGAGAAGGATTTTACTCAATTGATTAGATACACAGAGGAGTTCATACCTAATGAATAGGAGAAGTGTAAAAGATTTCTAAAGGGGTTGAATATGGAGTTGAGAATCTAGATAGCAAAGCCTAAGGTAATAAACTTTATTAGTGGCATCTACCTATGACATAGAGGAAATGGTATAAGAAAACAGAGATTTCTTCCAAAGGAAGAGATAGTTTATTGCAGGGTAATCCAGTGCTGCCCTAAGTGACAGTAAGAGAAGGAAAGAGGCACTATCTCCATCCTAGTCTGTGCATCAGGCATTGGGAAAGGTACAGTCTTAGAGATCTAGGCAAGCTTCTACAATCTGACCTTAATTGCTTGATAAAGCTATTAGTACTCCTAGTCCTCAAGTAATAGGAATGGACCCTCGACTTGTAATACATGTAATAAGAAGCATTGGGGATAGTGTTGATATGGTAGAAGAGGGGAGTGCTTCACTTGTAGTGCTAGAGACAACTACTAAAAAGAGTGTCTTTAGAGACAAACCGAGGGTGCTCACACTTAGGTATCCACAGTGGCACCTCAGAATAGGTGTTAGAGATAGAGTAAAGGGGATCAACCTAGTCCTAGTTAGAGGACTAGATTATAAGCATGTGCCCCAGCTAAATAGTATGCTATCAAAGCTAGAGAGAAAGCAGTAGAGATGTCATAACTGGTACTTTTTACTTATTTAATGTTCTAGTTTTGGCCTTGGTAGACCTAAGATCCACACATTCATATGTATTCACCATATTAGCATATGATAGAGGACTAAAATCTGAGGGTGTGAACATAGTTATACAAGTTAGTAATCCTATAGGGTAGAGTGTGTATGTGAATAAATTATATAGATAGTGTTCTTTAGGGATTCAGGATTGTTTGTTTCTTATGGATTTGATTGAACTGCCTTTTTAAGAGTTTGATGTGATTCTAGGAATGGATTGGTTGTCAGAGCATCGAGTTATACTTGACTGTAAAACCCTCTAGACTATAGAGGGATAGACAGTAACATTCGTAGGTAAGACAAATAGTGTCAATAATCTCATCTCAGCTATTACAACAAGAAAACTCATCAAAAAAGGGTACATAGCATATTTAGCTCATGTCATTGATAGTGATGCTTCCACCATAGTACTTGATCATATTCCTATTGTGTCTGAGTTTCCTAAAGTGTTTCCTAATGAGTTGCTAGGTTTGCCTCTAAAATGAGAGCTTGATTTTAAAATTAAGGTGTATCCTAGTATAACTCCTATTTCTATTACTCTTTATCGAATAACACTTACTGAGTTGAAAGAATTGAAGGTACAACTATAGGAACTATTGGATAAAGGTTTCATTAGACCCAGTGTTTCACTTTGGGGAGCACTTATATTATTTGTAAAGAAAAAAGATGGCCAGCTTTGGTTATGTATTGAACACAAACATTTGAATAAGGTGACAATGAAAAACAAATATCCTTTATCTAGAATAAATGACCTCTTTGATCAGTTGAGAGGTGTAGGTGTATTTTCTAATATCGACCTGAGATTTGGACATCATCAACTAAGAATCAAAGAAGCTGATATTCCTAAGACTGCATTTCAAACTATATATAGGCATTATGAATTCTTAATGATGCCTTTTAGCCTCACAAATGCCTCGACAGTCCTTATAGACTTAATAAATAGAGTATTCCAACCTTACCTAGATCAGTTTGTGGTAGTATTTATTGATGATATTCTAGTATACTCTAAGACTAGGGAGGAACATGAGCAATATCTTAGGGTTGTGTTACAAACTCAAAGAGTGACAATTGTATACAAAGATGAGTAAGCATGACTTTTGGCTAACTAAAGTAGCTTTTTGAGGACACATAGTATTAGCAGAAGGCATTAGAGTAGACTCCAATAAAGTCAAGGCAATAATAAAGTTGGAACCTCCAAGGAATGTGACAAAGATATAGAGCTTTTTAGGACTAGCTAGGTATTACACAATATTTGTGAAGGGATTTTCTTCGATTGCAGCCCCTTTGAAAAGACTGGTTAGGAAAAATGTGAAATTTCAATGGGATGATATGTGTCAAGTCAATTTTATGAAGGTGAAAAAGATGTTGACAGAAGCTCATATCCTGATTTAACCTTAATAGGGTAAGGACTTTCTAGTGTATAGTGATGCCTCACTTAATGGCTTAGGTTGTGTGTTGATGTAAGAAGGAAAGGTAGTAGCCTATGCTTCTAAACAATTAAAGCCATATGAGAAGAATAATACTACTTATGATTTGGCTACTATTGTTTTTGCTCTGAAAATTTAGAGGCACTACTTATATGGAGAGAAGTGTTACATATACATAAATCATAAAAGTTTCAAATACCTTCTCACTTAGAAGGAATTAAACCTGAGATAGAGAAAATGGCTAGAGTTGATTAAGGACTATGACTGCCTAATAGATTACCACCCAGGAAAAAGCAATATGATAACAGATCCTTTGAGTAGGAAATTTATGGTAACTTTAAGATCTATGAATGCTAAATTGTAGTACATAAAAGAAAATGCTATGTTGGTTGAGTGATAGATTAAACCAAATTTCAGATAGCAAATAAACAAAGCATAGGGTAGAGATGAGTCACTAATGCAACTAATAAGTAAATTTCAAGAGTGGAAGGCACCAGGATTTGTTTTGAGGGAAAATGGATGTCAATATTATCAGGGTAGATTGTGTGTACCTAGTATAGATGACATGAGGTTATAGATACTAAAGGAGGCTCATAAAGCTCCTTACTCTATGCAACCTAGTAGTATTAAGATGTATTTCAACTTGAGGCCTTAGTATTAGTGGTCAGGTATAAAGAGAGATGTAGCAGAGTATTTTGCTAAGTGTCTAACATGTCAGTAGGTAAAGGTTCAGCATCAAGTTCCTTCTAGATTACTGCATCCTATAACAATATTAAAATGAAAATGGGAAAGAGTGAAAATGGATTTTGTAATGGGATTGCCTATGACCAGAGGCAAGTGTGATGCTATGTGGGTGATAGTTGATAGATTGACCAAGATAACTCACTTTATCCCTATCAGGTTAGACTACTCCCTGGAAATGTTGGCTAAACTATATATTGATGAGATTGTTAGACTTTATGGTGTACATATGGTAATAATTTCTAATAAAGATCCCCGATTCACTTCCATTTTTTGGAAGAGGTTACATGAAGCCTTAGGCACTAGATTGGTCTATAGTATAGCCTTACACCCTTAAACAAATAAATAGTTAAAAAGGGTGATACAAGGGTTTGAGGATATGTTATGTAGCTATGCCATTAAAATTAAAGGTAGTTAGGATCAGTACTTGTCTTTAGTTGAGTTTGCCTATAACAACAACTATCTATCTAGCTTGTGCATGGCCCCATATGAAGCATTATATGGCAGGAAGTGTAAGGGAAAATAAGATGTCAAGAGTTGATCTGATTAGAGATGTTGAGGAAAAGGTTAAGTTGATCAGAGACAGACTGAAAGCTATAGTTGATCGGTAGAAATCCTATGTTAATTTGAAGTAGAGGGATATTGAATATGTTTTTAGAGAGAAAGTGTTTTTAAAGGTATCCCTATGGAAGAAGGTCCTTAGGTTTGGGAAACAGGGGAAGTTGAGCCCTAGATTTATTAGACCATATGAGATCATAGAGAGTGTAGGAACTTTCATATACAAACTAGCTTTGTCATTTGAACTATCACAATTAATGATGTATTTCACGTATCATTGTTGAGGTAGTATGGATTAGATCCTTCCCATATAGTCCTAGTAACAATGTAGAAGTGCAACCAAACTCAAGCTATGAAGAAGAACCTACACAAATACTAGCCAGAGAAGTGAAGCAGTTAAGGAATAAAACCATTCCTTTAGTTAAAGTCCTTTAGAGACATCACAATATAAAAGAAGCTACCTAAGAGTCTGAAGAGCAGATAAAGGCTTAGTATCCATATCTCATTACTCTAGGTAATTTTAAGGATGAAATTTCTTAAAAGGGGAACAATTGTAATGCCCGTAAATTAAGGCTCTATAAATAGTACCACTGAGGCTGAAAAGTGTTCCTAGAGTGTCGAGTCACCTTCATAA
Organism: Hura crepitans; assembly: GCA_948208565.1. Lineage (NCBI taxonomy): Eukaryota > Viridiplantae > Streptophyta > Magnoliopsida > Malpighiales > Euphorbiaceae > Hura > Hura crepitans. Next base: position 11,689 of record CANXYI010174785.1, read on the forward strand.
GGCCTGAGGTAGGGGTACTAGTCATGAAACTTTTAGGGGCTATAAAATGATGAAATTGGCTTGATTTAAAGATTTAGCAGAACTAATAAATTATTTTAGGCTATAACTTAGTGGGCCGTAGGCTTAGATGGAGTTAGGCCGAGAATAACCCGGGAGGTGCCTGGACAGACCTAAAAATTCCACACCCTAAAGGTTAAAAATTTCCTTGAGTCCATTGCTAAAAGAATTTTTGAATCCGAGGTCATTGCAAATTTTATAAATTTTGAAGCTTTGCACATAAATCGAACTAATTAGTTAACTATCTTATTGATGGAATTTGGTCGTAAAATTTTATGAGCCCCTAAATGGGATAAATTATGGATTTTAAAACAAACTTAATGATTTTTGGAAGTCCTAATGATTTTTAAATATTCCCCAAAGTTTCTACCAAAATCAAGCTTTTTTGAGTTGTTTAGGTGGCATGTGGGCCCCACTATTACCCCCTTAGCAACTATAAAAGGGCTAAAATGACACATGGATGGCCACTTGGCCATTTCCACTCACCCTCTACCTTTTTTCATCTTCTTTCCTTTTTTTTTTGTAACCGATGCCATTTCTAGTCGAAATCACCATTTTCATTTCCTTTCTCAAGCTTTTTCTTATGTCTATTGCCATTAAAAGTCATCTTAACATGTAAGAAATTGATTTTATGAAGGTGTTAAAGGCCATAGGAGTGGCTAGAAAAGAAAGCTTAAGGTGTCAATAAAGAGGATAAAAAGGAAACTTCTTATGTTTAAGTGTTTTAGCCCTTTGTATTTTATTTCCTAGGGGATTTGATGTTTCTAAGAACAACCATATTATTGGAATTTAATTTGGATGAGTGTGTGATTTTTGGTGAATTTTTGAAAGAGGGATGGTGTGTATGGAAGTCAAGGCATAGGGTAAGCATTTGGTAATTTTCTTTAAGCTAAAAAAGTGGATTTTAGCATTTTTGGTAGTGAGGTAAGTAAATTTATTCCATTCAAAGCATGTGAGGTTGAATTGCCATGGATGAGGCTTGGGAAACTTGTATGTAATTGGTAGATTAGGTGGTTTAAGTGTGTAATTTGATAGATTATGTGTATAATTAAGCTAATGGTGTGTGGATTGAATGTTTTGGATGATGTTTAGATGAAAAGAATGCATGGAAGGGTGAGTTATTCACTATGCTAAGAGCTTTGTGCAGGCATTTATGTGTGTATATGGCTTGAAATGGTGTTATGGCATGTTAGTTAAGGTATATGGCATGCAATATACTTAGAATGTATATGTAGATAGGGAGAATTAAGTGTTTATATATATGTCCCTTTATAGGCCGAGAGGTTCCTTGATGGGTATGGTTCATGAATGGCATGTGTCCGTGGCTTATGGAAGGATTTTGGCTTGCCATTGATGGCATGTAAGGTGTAAGTGAAGAATTTTGTGAGTTAAGACTTGTATGTGTGTGTTGGTAGTATGGTCGAGGAATCTCCTAGGGTATGTTGGCCTAATTTGCATTGTGAAAGCATAAATATGTGATTAAAGATGTGTGTGTGATGTTTAAGTGTGCATATATATGTTTGAATGAGGTAAAAAACACGTATAAGGCAAAAGGCAACTTATGGCCGAGAGCTTTGCAAGGTAATGTGACATGAAAATGAGGTATGGTTTAATAACATTTTTGTGTGTGTTGCCATGGCAATGGTGGCTTTTTATGTATGGCATGATTTAGGTTGATATGCATGGTTAGTGTAGCATGAAATTAACATTATAGGGGACATTTTTAAAGTATGGAAAAAGGATTGAAAAATGAACTTATAATTGACTTAGAATGGCATGTAAAATGTCTTTGAAAAGGGATTAAATTTAGGCATGGAAATGTACCATAAAATGACCTAAAATGTAATATTTTTGTAAGTTGGCATGTGAGCCATTTGTTTGGCAAATAGATGTCCTTCTTTGAAGTTGGCTTTAAGCCTATGGATTTATGTGATTTTTGGTGCAATTGGCATTGAAAAAAGGACTTAAAATAACCTTAAAATAGTCATTGCAAGTAAGCAAAATGACCTATAATTGTCTCGTAAAAATGTAATTTTGGGAGTGTAATTTCAATGGCTATTTAACATGAATATTTTGAGCCAAAATAATGGTCTAGACTAGATTTAATATGCATGTAATTATGCCTTCAAAATTGAGTAAAAAAGTGATAGAAAATTTTACCTGATAGGGTTAAAAATGACTTGTAATTATCCAAGTAAAAAATAGACAGTTTGATAAAAATTTTATCTATCTATTTTTCACTTTATACAATTATAAAAAGATGATCAATAAAGAAATAAACTTGAAAATGCTATTAGATGGCTCATTAGTTAGACACTTACTTGATGGGTTAATCGATCAACTTAGGGATTTACAGCTGCTAGACTGTCTAATTATTAGATTGGGTTAGTGCAACGGCCGAGGTTCATCATTGAGATATTGCATTAGTCTATGAGGCAAGAACTTTTTGTTGCTAGTACCGTTGATTGTATATTGAAATATGTCAATACAGCGACGAAGGTCCCCAAAGGGGCCATTGCACTAGTCTGCTGGCAAACCTTGATGGATTATTTGATATAATCAGTGTCTTGAGAGGTCTATAGACTGATCCTTATGCATAGTTACTCAACATTTTTCCCCTTAAGAGGTTCTTATGAAGTGATCTCTATAGGCTATGGTGGGTTGGTGTAGCAATCAGGGTCCAAAATGTGGGCCATTGCACATTTTTCAGTTCCCTCTTATTCCAGTGTTTGTAAGTGTAGTCTACTTAGTCGAGCCTATTTAATTATTTATACAACACACTTGAAAATAATGGAATGATTGAATGAATTATAGAATGAAATTGAATAAAATGTTTATAATGGCATTTTAGTAATTTAAAAGAAATAAGGCATACCATCTTTATGATGTCATTCATTTGGCATGTGGCTCACACACTACACTTAGACTATTAATTGTAATTGCATATGTGTATTAAAGCATGTTTTAAATGGTTTAGATTTACTTACTGAGTTTTATACTTAGCGTACCTATATTGTGGTGTGCAGGTAACAAGGATAAGTAAGCCATCCTCAATGATCATGTAGTGTAGTTATACATTAGTTGAATGGTAAACAAAATTGTTTTCTTTCTTTTAGTAGTGGCACTCATGTAATACCCTATAGGTTTTAGGTTAGCATGCTTAGAAGCTGCTATGTCTATATATATAACCTAGATGTGATGTATATAAGCTATTATGGTGTTTGTTTTATTTGTGTGTGAACTTGATAATTGTGGGCCTGAGGCCCTATGTGGTTGAATGTTGATATATAAATATGGGTATAATGTTCACTAGTGATTGATAAGGGGACCAAAAGGAGGTTTGTGAATTTGTGGCTTATAAAAGTGTTTTCATAAGTGAAATATTTTTTTGGTATGTCAACCGAGTAGCCGTTATGCTGCTTAATTTTTTGACTTGTAAAATGTCTATATATGCCCTGTCTAAGTATGTTGAACCATGTATGAACATGCTTAAGGATTAGATTGGACATCTAAGCAACATTTGATAGAATTTAAGAACAATCAATGAGTTTTAAGGAGTTTTATGTCGGAGCAATCCTAGGATGGTGACCTGTTGGTCAGTGCCTCGCCTGCAAGTTTCTTTAAAGATCTGATAAAGTGTGTCATAGGTATGCTAAATTTGGCATTAATGGTTTTATCGAGATAATGTGCATAAAGATGAATTTGGTGGAATTTAATGGAATATGATGACAAATAGAATGATAAAATTATTTTAAAATGATGAAATTATTAAGTGTATATGCAGAATGGTAAAATAAATGTTTAGGTTTGAATATTCATATTTCAATTGTTGAATTTATGCATTAAGTATGTTAAGGTTGGTTTAAGTGTTAATTAATGTATTAAATTTAATGGAAAAATGGTATTATATATATATGAGATGGTGAAAGCTTACATTTCTATATATGTTATAGATAATTCAAGTTTAAAAATGCAAATAAACTAATAAATTATAAAAATATTTTTTAGAGGAATATTTGATGAATAAAATAATTTTTAGCATATATATATATATATATATAGCGGTCTCAAATAAGGTTTAAGCATATTAATGAAAATAATGAATATATATGTGTAATATTAATACCTAAATTATATGAAATTAATTTGTGTTATATTGGTAAAGTTAATTAAAGAAAAATAAAATGAAGAAAATAATATTGTTCTTATAAGAATTAATGTTATATTTATATATAATAAGTTATAATTAAATAATTAATTCAAGTGAGCTTGAGTGCAAATAAATGTGTTTATGTAAATTAGGTAAAGATATGAGAATTAATAATTATTAAATGGGGAAGAAGATATTTGGAAAAAT
>CANXYI010174852.1:0-10345 GCA_948208565.1 Hura crepitans
ATATCTTGGATAAGACTGAGACTCATGTGTTAGTCGTTCTGTTGAGTCAACTTCCTCAGTTTGTGTATGTCTTATTAGCTTTTATGTGATGTATTATTAGAAAGTGGCACTCATATGTACATGTGTAAGGTATGGTTCCAATATAGTCATACGTATGTATATATATCTACCTTGTGTATGTAAACTATACAAATAAGTTTTTGTAATATATAATTATTATGTGATGTATGCTTGTTATAGTAGGATATTGAGATCATGATACATGTGTTGTGACTGATGATGTGATTTAATAATGATGTGTGCTAAATGATGATGTTAGAGGGTTAGAAGGACCTGAGAGGCTATGATTGAGTTTGGGAACATTACAAAAGTGCTATTTTTATAGGTTTATTTTGGAACATGTCGCCGAACAACCATTATGCTATTGGAATTTTATCAAAAAAAATAATAACAATGTGAGCACATATATATGTGATATTGGTTTTAAAGCTACTCATAGGCCCCTAATGCCCCTAATGTAAGTAGACAATAGGAAAACATATAGATAAGGACATAATAGGACAACGTGGCATCTCTTATTTAGATTGGCAATCGTTTGGGTATGAGGTGTCATAATGTGCCATCTCTCATTTGGATTCAGCTAATGGGTAGGGTAAAGGGTGTCACAAGTTACCCTAATAACCCTATAAAAGTCATCAGTAGCTAAGATAATAGGACCCATGTTATGCTAATAAGGTACTGAAGTACCCAATCATATAGTGCCATATAATGCCAATAAGGTGCTAAAATAGCCAATTATATGGTTATCAATAAATTAATTCAATATCAATAAGCAATTAATGAATAGTAAGGCATATAGTGCCCAATGACAATAAGGGAATAGCCCCATAAATCAATAGACTCAATGAGACAATAAAAACAGCTGCAAAAAAATGATTCTTAATTAGCTAGCCAACTTATCCTAGACTTTAATAACCTCTAAGGTTTATTAGGGCATTGGAATTATAGTTCAATTATCTTTGTTATGAGATATCAATAATTGCACAATTGTTTCTTTGTCATGCACATTTGGAGTTCCAATAACAATCTAACAGTAATATCTATTTAACATGTTATTGTGATACCTGTAGCCTTTGTGCCTTTGATAAATCAACTAGTGAGTTCAGTTAGTGGTGCTAGTGGACAATTGGTTAATAGGGAATTGATTAATTTAATTTAAGGAGATTTGTATTAGGGAAATTAGGAATTTCATCAAATGATTTTGTCATATAGGTATATATATGTGTGTACATATAGTGGGATGTTGGTTATTTGCCTTTAAAGGCTTTAGTAGTGGCTTTGTTCAAATAAAAAGAACAACCAACTTAAGAGGCCAATTCCTAGTCACTAGAAGCTTTGGGTGGCAATAGAAAATTAGGTCAAACAAAAAAAAAACACCAGGCATAAGTTTATGAAAAAAAGAGTGAACCAAAATTATGAATTCAGGAAAAAATAGTCAGGCACAACAAACTTAATAAGGGGTTAGAAAGGAAATCGTGAAGGAGATAGTAGAAAATAATGATAGAGGCAAATATAGCTGCGGGGGCAGCAAGCTATTGCATCCACTAGAAGTGTTGGGTATTGGCTATAGAGGGTAGTATGATTATTAAGAGATATGCTTACTATAGCAGCAAGCAATGGCAGGGGCCCAAGGCACCTATTACAGTACGCTGGCAAAAATTTTTGCATTGGTGTATTGCCACAGTAGATGATGGTGTCAGTAGGTAAGTTATGTTACAACCCTTCTTCTTGCTTTATTTTAATTAAGTGAATGGGTTATTTAGTGGGAAAAATAAAACTACCAATAAGCATAGTAGGAGGTGTTTCTAAAGTTGCTATAAAGGAAAAAAGAGAGGGGAAGAAAAGTAGAGAAACTAAAACTTAATATGAGAGAATGACAATAAATTTTGCAAACATTATTAGGGGTGTTATGGTTACGATAGGGACAAATGTGAGTGATGAGTAGGCAAGCCCTATAGCTATAGGTGCATAGAGGCGCGATTACTGCTACTTTGGGGATATATAGTAGGCAACATTTTATTTCTTTTAAAGTTATCAGCTATTATTTACAGTATCAGACGAAGTTGTTATATGAAGCATTAGCTGATAAGGGAGGAGTATGGTTCACAAAGGTTAGACACAGTGTTAGAATGGCCCGATTGTTGTAGCAAGGTAGCATTACTGTTAGCACACTAAAATGTAGCAGTTGTAGCTATTTGTTGCATATAATAGGTTTTACAAAGGGTAGCCACTGTAAGCATAGGAAGAAGAGATGGGTAGCTAAACACACAATAGCAGTATGACTAAGGAAATTGGTGAGCAACAAAAATATTAGACGTGTGCCGTAACACCTAAGGTCCACCAACAATTCACTAGCAGCAAAAGTGGCAGCAAGTCCTATTGTAACTATAATTGCTACAAAAGAAATTATAGTAATAGAGGGAACTTTTGGGTCTTATAAAAGTAACTTTAAATAGCATAAAGAGCTCATAATTAATAAGGAGGCAATCAAAAGGGAAAGAGAAGAGGGTAATTGATAGGAATAAGGTGAAGAGGGGGATATGGATTAAAATCACATATGATTAATTTTTATTAACTATTAAAAAATACTAATTATAAAAGTCTAGTATCTAAATTGAAACTTTGTTTCATAAAAGTGAGAGAGTGAAATGAAGCAAATGTGATTTAAGGCAAAGTGAAACATAGGTAGTGACATGTGCAACTAAGGAAATCGGAAGGTATTTATTCCTTGACCTTCCAATCTCTCTAACAAAATTAAACTCATTAAGCTATTTACTCGTAGCTACACTTAACAAATTGTTTTAATTGGATAAATGTGCTTCTATTGATTGTTTCATTTATGTACCTATAGTATTATATAGAGCCCATGTATATTCTTAAATACTCATATACAATAGCATGCCTAGGGTCATTTCATAGTGTATAATTTAGGTACAGTAGTAACTACACTCTTGTACATAAGCACCTAGCATAAGCGACATGCCGTGATTAGAGTTAGATAAAAATAAATAGTGTCTTCTACCCTAATCGTATTCCATGTGATCCATACCACAATTAAGGTATGGTGCTAGTCAGGTATATGCATTGAGTCTTATGCATGAGTAGCATGCTAAGCTAGCCACACAAAGATGTGCCTCATGTTGTGTGAATTTTAGTTACAATACATAAATTACTTAGGCTTTAACAACCTAGATACAATAGTTAAGTCAGGATATAGACCATGCAAGCTGGCTACTAGGTGATAATTTGTTAGTTGAACCATATTAGCGGTGAAGAAGAGGATATAAGACATGTATCAAGAAATCATTAAGAAATCTTGAGACTAGATTTCCTGAGATCTAGGAAATTCTATCAGCTATAAGTCGTGTACACTGCAACATAAATAATGTAACTAGATGAAGGTGGTGTTGTGTAAAAACATAAACTAGCAAGTGTGAATAGTTTGATAGCATAATAGGTTTAAGGTACAGTGTATGCCTTGAACAAAGTTATTCAATTAAAGCTAGCCATAATAAATGATATCCCTAATGTCAATTATGTATTATGGATTTAGGTGATGTACATTCCATGAAATGCAATAATCTTACCTACCTACTTAACACTTAAGCATAGATGGCCTATTGTATTAGTCAAATGAAATTGATGTATCACGATACCTACACACTGACACATTTAACAATACATCTATCAAATATGCTATAACAACATGAGTGCACTAGATAGGTTAGATCTAAGTATCTCAAATGTTAGTTACTTGATGTTAATGCATTAGCTTACTACAGACATATGAAGTTGTAAGGGAAATGTCAGGAAAAGACCCTGTGAAGTAATTAAGTAGGGCTATGTATATTTTCATAATATATGCATTCTCTCATTTCTTAGTTTCATGAATAAAATCCAGCTTGAGTCATTAGCTTATAGTTAGTAAGTTATTTCTATAATGAAAAAACCTAATTAGCCGACTATATAGCTTGTATGTCTATAGTACAAAATCAAGTATGTGTGCATCTTTAAGCACTTACATAAGAACAATATACTCTTGTTCATCTCATTATGCATACATCAAACATAAAAGTAATTAAATTATGAAATCAACATCTTGTCAGTCACATTGATGATCAGGATATGCTATGAGGTTATAGAGCATACTCACCAGCTAACTATTAGTTAGTAGGGAACACACAAATGAATTAAGGAAGTATTTCAGAAAGTTTATTACTAGAATAAAGAAATTGGCCTTATAAAATAAGAAAATTATCACAAGTAAGAATCTATATTAGGAGCTAAAACTAATACTATCAGTCACAAAAATAACAGCGAATTAAACATAATTTGTTAGGTAATTATGGATAAATAACCTTAAAAAGAATGGAGACACCATGCATATTTTATAATATAGTTGAATTTAAAGGATTTAAGTTTAAGATCAAGATCCTAAAGTAAACCTTATAGAAACTAAGTTAGGGTAGCTTTGGCATGCTAGAGAGGGATTTATATAGATCTGCAATAGCTTATAGCTCGGCATTAGTGCCACATGAGCTATTTTTAGTGATTGTGGTAAAGGCCACAAATATTTATTAGTTTATAGACATTTATCAGCTTTATCAGTTTATAGTTATTAGTTTATTAGCTCGTTTACCCTTTCTTAGGGTTATTTTGGGAGTGTATTATATGTGGCTCTAAGACAAGTTAAAAGATTAATTTTTAAAATAAAACTGGGCATCTTTAACTTATCACACATAATAACTTGTAAAGAAATCGATACATTATAGCTCACACAAATGCTTATATGACTTACAAATGGGATTCAGGTCTAGGTAAAGTTAGTTATCATGTAAATAGGACAACTGCATCATAATTACAGGTAGTCACAGCTAAATAATGTAGTGGTGCATTCGCCAAAGAGCCTATCAATTTAATATAAGTAAATTTGTAGGCAAGTGAGCATTCATCATAGTTATATTATATATTTAGCCTTGGTCATAGTAAGTTGGCACACATCCATAGTCACTTCATGCTTATTAGGTGGCAAAGATGGTGTGCCATGGTAGGATCGAGTTCATATGCATTTATGTAGCCGATATAAGACCCCCTTATTACTTATACATATACTATCTTAATCTTTCTCTTTAAGTATGATATTGCAAGATATAGACATACTGGAGTGCCATTGAGCATACTTGCTCAGTGTAGTGGTTTTTCCTTGCACAGGTTATAGGAGCCGATGATACCAAGCATTTAGGAGCATACAATGCATCCCTAGTACAGAAAGTGGACATCAAGTCTCAAGCAGCAGAGACCCTTTTGTTGTACATATGTTTTTACATTTTCATTTCAATATGTAAGTGGCAAGTATAGAAAATGTTAGGGAAGGATTTATCCAGTTGTAATTTTTCTATGTATATGTAGTTATAGTCTAGTGGTGTATGTGAAGCATCTAAGCATCCTCACAATTATGGAGTACTAAACTATAAGTGATATGTACATATAGGTGCGTGTGTGAGGTGAATAGGATAGAGTAAGCTATAAGCCAATAGGTTATGAGATGTCTTTTTCCAGAGCAGTAAAACACTGATTAACCTCTTCAATTAAGGAAGATGGTTTAGTTGTGTCCTTGAGTGTATACAAGTGTGGGGACCTTCTATTTTAAAATTTGCTTGATTTTGTTGTGGTAATTATAAGCCCTTGAGATCTTTTTAATAGTTAAGATTGTGCCCTAAATAGGGGAGGAAGTTTTGGAGGTTTCTTTTTAAAAGTCAAAGAGTTTAAGGTTAGCCATAGCAGGAGGTAACCCTCCCCCAAAAATACCAGTTAGGTCTTGGTAGGGGTGTTATAGTTGTATTTAAGCTCATTTCAAATATTCAATTACAACACTACTATATTTTATAAGCAATTAGCTAATGCCTTGATATTTCCATAAATTAAATCACAAAGTACACATTTAAGTATCCTATCTACCTTTACAATTTCATTAAACATATCATAAATCAATTAGTTAAATTCTTAGTAGTCTAGATTTTGGTCATGATATGATTTTAAGCATAAAGCTTATTTTATCTATTTAAACATTAATACGTAATTTCTTATGCTGAATTACAAGTATTGTTTCAAAGGTAAAATTTAGGTTTTTATTTGCCATTTAATTTAAACCAGTTGTTCCTATATATTGCTATTAATTAGACTTGTGAGATGATCTTAACTCAAGTTTCTTACTACCAAAATGAAGCAATAGAGAATTGATTTTCTACAGTAAATTCATATTCTCTTTTTTTTCATTTCCCTTTTATTTTCCTAATAAATTATTGTTTTAATCTTTTAATGTATCAATTAATGCCTAAGCTGCTTATTTATTTAAATAAGCAATTATATATCATTAGTAATTATTCCCATGCGAATTTTAAGAAATTAGAGCAAAAGATATCTATATTGCAAAGAGACTTCTCCTCTTTTAGACAAAAGTAGGAAAATTATATAAATAAATTACCAATTAAACAATTTATACCCTTTAATTTGATCCATTTCTAGCTTTAGCATTTCATTCAATAATAGAAACAAAGATTTTCTAGTTATAATGAATTAGAAAGGAAACACCATGTAATTACATAACTTTTAATCTCACTAATGTATCTTTATTGCAATCAATTCTCTCATATTAGATAAAAGACTAAAAGTTTGTAGTGATATAAGGTTTTATTGATAGCAACCACGATGGCTATGATGGCTAGTATAATGAGATTCTTGGAATGGCTTGAAGGCCTAGATTATGGCCAAGGTTGAGATTGGCTTCGGCCTATAATTGCATGAGATAATGGTTAAAACTGCACTGAAAAATAAGGTGAATCAGACCTAAAATGCTTAGTAGAAACTTGGCCGCAATGACTTATAACTATCCTAGATAACTATTACTTGAATCAATAAATTCAATTGATAGTAAATGGCTTAGAATTATAATATATTTATGGGAATTAAAGCTAGTATAATATATGATAATTATTGGCACTTGAATCCTTAAATATTTTTTCTAATATTTTACCCGGTACAGCCTGTTTGTGGCCATACCAGATCAGGCTAATTTCCAACTATGCTGTAAAAATTATAACTATCTGTTTTTAAGATCATAATATTATAAAAAGTTAATCAGTAAAGAAATGGACACTGATTGAGGTTAAAGGACCCATTAGTTGGACACCCACTAGATGGGTTGACCGGTCTACTTAGGGATCCTTAGCAGTTGCTACATAGTCTACTTTTCAGACATGGTTGGTATAGTGGCGTAAGTCCCCATTGGGGCTATTGTACTAGTTTGTTGGATAGACAACTTTCTACTCTTGGTACCAGATGCTAGATTTGATATTGCTAGTGCAGTAGTGTAGGTCCCTACGGGCCACTGCACTAGTCTGTTGGACAGACCAATCTACTGGGCAGACACAGCCACTTTATCACTGATCATTTATATGATGTCAATGTAGTGGCATAGGTCCCTGAGGGCCACTGCACTAGTCTATTGGACAGACTAGTCTGATGGGTAGATAACCCCTTGTTATTTGCACCTTAGGTGCTAGAATTCAATTGAGCTAGTGTAGTGGCATAGGTCCAGAATAGGGACCACTGCATCAGTTTATTTTTCCCTCTAAATCCAGTGTTTGTTAGGGTTGTCTCTTGAGTTGGGCCCGCTAAATTAATTAAATAAGATTAATAAATTGCATATGACTATAAAACATAAGATAAGGGCATTTTAGTAATTTACCACTGATAATGAATAAAGGCTTAAAATGGTATAGTTTTTGCATCAAATGAGTAATAATGACCAAACACACAAATTATATGGTTTGTAATAATTAATTGGATAATTATAGGTAGAAACACCTTAAGGGTAAAATGGTAATTTTGCATGCTAGTGTTATAAAGTGAATTGAGATGTCAGAAAGAGATAAGAATAGAGGTGTTATGCATAGAAAGTATATTGGATATGTTTTTAATGATTGAATTCACCACTGAGTATTTTTATACTCAGCGTACTTGTTTCGGTGCACAGGTACCAAGATCAAAGGCATCGCCTTGTAAAATGTGTAGTGGAGTTTAGAGGTCATTCTTGAGAAGATTAATCATGTATAGATATATAATATTTGCACTCTACGTACTTAGGTGGGGAAAATGGGTGTGATGTATATAAGGGACATAGAGTAGTATTTGTATATAATAGACTGTGCTGTAATTAATCATGTGATGGTTTCTATTATGTATATGTGATAGATGATGTTGATAGGATGATATTTAGGGGACTAAAAGGGTCCAAGAGATGAGATATCTGATATAGAAGTGTTTATAGGTAGAAAAGAATTTTAGGATAGTGACCCAGGTAGCCGATATGTTGTTGAAATTTTTAAGACATATCGGGCTATGTTTAAATCCTTCTGTAATAGCGTGAACCTGATAATATGAACTTAAATGGACTATTGGAACTAACCGAATTGAATTTGAAGTTAGACAAAATTGCCTAGTGCATATAAGCAATAGTTAAACGAATGATCATAGGAGAAGTGAAATAGGTAACCTGATGGGAAGTGCACTGCTTGTTGGGTTTCTTCGAGACCTAGTAGGGGGTGTCACATTTTGGGCACCTAGGGAAAATGGGAAAACTATCAAACTTTGAAAAAACTTAGTTGAGAAAAGTTGATTTACTATTTATTGAAGCTTGAAATTGAGTAATTCCTTTGATTTTTCACGAATTTTGAGGTAAAAATAAAATGTAGAGGCCATTGAAGTTCAAAGTCAAGGCTTAGACATGAGAAATCAGGCTAAAATTAAGGAGGAAGGAAGTAATAATGGCCTCCCCCCTCTCGATGGTGTTAGCTGGTTGGGAGCAAAGGGGGAAGACAACTTTTCCTCCTTTAACCCCCTTTTGTACCTTTTTTTTTTCATTTTCAACATTTAAAAAGCCCTTAAAATCCAATAATACAAACCTCAATAGCCTTTAAAAACCCATGCTTAAAAATCACGAAAAATCGATTAAAAATGTAACTTTTTAGATTACCCGATTTTTGTAAAAATACTTCCTGATACCTAAAAATTCTAATTCCGGTGCCAACAGACTATTTGGAATATCTGAATATCAAGTGGTATCAATCCTAAAATTTTTTGAGCAACTTTTGAATATTTTATTCTTTAGCTAAAAATAGGTCACTATTCATGTGACAATGCCGTAAAACTTAACTATTATTTTTAACCATCTAAATGACTTCATTTTGAATTCAAATTTTACCCATAATTTTGTCATGATTAATACTTCCATTCAGTAAGATTAGTGTGACTTGACCTCAAAAAATACTATTCATATCCTGTGAAGTACTATTCATAACACTGGTATTTTTCGAGCGTTATAGGTTCAGAGTGAGGTTTGAGAAGAATAGCAAAGTTATGTAGTCTAGGTGGGGGTAATTGAGAAAAAATATAAAAAAAATGGAAGAATAAGTTTGTAACTAGGTGGATAAGGACTTGGGGAAGGGTGGTTGATTCAGAACTAGTATTGGTTGAGTTCGAGGATTTAATTAGAGTAGAAAAAGTTTAAAAGTAATGCCCTTCCATTCATAACTGACACTGCTATTCAAAGCCTTAGTTGACATCATCCTAAGATTGATTTTATCCTCTAACCCCTTTAGTTCTAAAGGTTGCTATTAAACATGATGGAAAGTTTATTGGCAACTAAGTCAAAAAGTCACTAGAGAGTGACAATTCATCTAATCCACTCTAAGAATCATATTGTAATCCCCCAATTCCAATACTTGAATATTAAATTGAAACTTATGACCTTGCATAAACTATTTACATCCTTTACTTTTAGCTCTAATTTTTAGTTTGCAACCATCTACAACTATAATAATGTCTGTAGAACCCTAAATAACAAGAAGTTTAAGGTCTTTAGCTACCTTAGCATCTAAAAAGCTATGAGTGCTCCCACTATCATTTAAAATCATAATAGGCATGTTATTTAACTATCCCTTTAATTTTACAGTATTGTCACTTAAACCCCCTCTCTACAACATGTATAGATAAGGCTATATGTTCCTTAGATAGATCTAAATCTAGGAAATGTATCTTTGAAATTTCCTACCAATCATCATTAACAACTTTAGAATTTGGTTCAGTATTAAGAAGTAAAAGTCTTTTAAGAGAGCATTTGTGACCTATATTAAAGGGATCCCCACATTAAAAATAAGCATTATTAGGTTTTGGAGGTACATAGGTAGAGCCCTTAGATTGGTGAGAAACAGAAGATTGGGAAGTG